>JAJIBD010003973.1:0-151212 GCA_021461705.1 Cryptotis parvus
TTATGCTAAAGGTCCAAGTACTTTGAATGGTCGATTTTGCTTAAATTTTTATTTACATGTACACCCAAAAACAAAAGCAGGTAGGTCACTTTTAAACTCATTTTTGATACCCATAGAAAAGGTATATTTCCCACCACTGTATAGCTGAAACCCAAACATGAACATTTTTGTAATTGCTTATCTCATGGTGGTATAATAAAATATATTAAAAAAAGAATAAATAATGCACATAACTCTATTATTTGTTCCTTGTAAAAAAAGAAAAGATATAGAAGTATACCTTTGTGATTTGAAAATTACAAGCCACAGGACTAAAACGAATATGAATCCTGTTGCTTTTGAACTAAGGCATCAAAACTATCCCAAGATAAACCAAGACAAATTGAGTCTTCTGCTAGCAATGTGATGTGTCTTTCTATAAAATTCAGAGTGATAAACAACAGTGACTTTACATAAATGTACATGCTCTCATAAAATATATGAAAAGAGTGCCTTCAGCATAATCGATATCCACCCGATGCAAACAGCAATTTAGGAAGAAATAATCACTTCAATTTCTTAAAAATACAACTACGAAAAACATCAACTAGTATCATAAAACCTATCATGCAATACTTAAAAACAGATAAAAGGGCACTAATATAGAATAAAAAATGCCACCACTCATGAATAACTGTATACTCTGGAACAAAAATGCCCAAATGCAGCAGAAACTGAGAACATGTCTCTGTTGGGAAGCTCACCACAGGTGGGGGTGGGAAGTGAGGGCGGTGGTGTGGATTATGGAAGCCAGCAGGACGGTGGAGTGGAGGGCACTTTGGAGGAGGGCGGGATGATGGAATGTTTTATGCACAAAACCCTGACATTGATAGCTTTATAACCTCACAGTGCTTAAAATAAAATTTAAATAAACAAATGTGTACTTCAGAAACAAGTGAATGTACAAAATAATTTAGTATAATAAATGATGCAACAAGATACGGAGCACAACGATCAACAGAGTAATTATTTAATTATCTCTTTATTAGCAACAGAATATTAAAAAATTAAAGTAATTTAATACTAATTCCCAAATTATAATCTCAGAAATGCATTTGCCAATGAAATTATAAAAGTATGAATTATCATTTTTTTTTATTTTGGAGACAGTTCATTGATGTTGGGAGTATTACTAAGGATAAACTCCGTGGTTTCTTGGGGGCACCATGAAACACCAAGGATTAAATTAGGAGCTTTGCTGTCACTTAAATAATCTTCCAGATTCCCATATATTATAATTTTAAATCTAAGAGAAGACTGGAAATCCTGGCTTACAAATGAATTGTGATCCATTCCCCTACACATACATACATACATACATACATATACATACATGCATGCATGCATGCATACATACATATGTATAGTCTATTAGTTAAATCAGTTAAAAAAACCTTATTCACATATTATATAATATATTCATGTTTCATGATTAACATAAGATATAGCTATATAAGATATAAGATATAACTATATAAGATACAACTGACAAACATTAAATCAATATATGTATGCAATAAAAGTTATTATATGAATAGTATAATTACCTTTTGGGAGGTTGGGGGCATACCTATCGATGCTCAGTGGTTACTCCTGTGTATGCACTGAGGAATTACATCTGACAGTGCTCAGAGCATCCATCATATGGGATTCTGGGAATCCAACCCAGGTCTGCTGCATGCAAGGTAATCACTCTATTCGCAATACTCTCGCTCCAGTCTATCATTATTTTTATGATGTATATAATTGTTTTCCTATTTAAGTGCCCTCAGATTCGTGTTGATATATTCAAACTTATCAAAATCTACCAACATCTATAGCGATTTTGACCAAAGAAACAGAAATTTATTTGACTTCAAGACCAATTACATAATTCCAGGAATCGAAATGAAAGCACCAGAGTCAGACACCCAGATGGTTGGAGGAGCCACATACGGGCCCATACGTGCTAACATGGCGGTGCCGTGTGCTCTGGGTACAAAAGAAATTCAGTGAAGGGAAGGAACTGCCTATTTCAACATCTAGAGACTTTTGTCTTATTTCTTGAAAAGAAAACCTACAGACCAATGTTGTGTTTCCCATCAGCCAGCCAGAGAGCACCTATTCTATGGGTGTCCAGTCCTGCTGAACTCAAGCCCATTATTTCCATGCCACGGTCTCTGCTGACATACACCTGTCAGCTTGTCTTTATAGTTTCTGTTAAAATGGATTTCCCCCAGGTGATTCCTTTTTAACCCTGACCCCCCACCAAAATATTGTACTTCATAACAATTACTTGCTAGTGACATTTATCTCTGTTTCCCTTACCTAGAAAGTAAACGTAGAGGACGACTTTCATTCATTGGTGAGTCCTTCCAGTGTTCAGGCTGAGCTCAGCCTATGACAACTATCAGTAAATACCTCCTGAATGAATGAGTGTCACTCATGAGCTAATAATTTTACTGCAGTTTTCAGTTCTGATCAAAAAGCAAAACGTACCTGCCAATATAGCACTGGTAAAATGAAGAACAATACTAAAAACTTCTAAGCAGAATCTAGTGTACTTATAAACAGAATATCTCAAAATAATATATATATTATTAATGATGATTTTTCAAAGTATTTTTTATTTCAAAAGATAAAATATTTAGCTTACAATAAGTTATGTTTATTAAATTTAAAGTTTCAATTGTTCTTGCTATTTAACATTCTCTCTAGACATCTAAGCTATCAAGAAAAGAATTCAGGACACTAAGTTGAAGATGATGGTATAAAAATATGACATAATTTAATAAATTATTAATCTAAAATTTAAGACATTCAAAATCAAAATTAAGGGGGCGGAGCAATAGCCCAGTGGGTAGGGTGTTTTCCTTGCTCCTGGCCAGCCCATGCCATCCCGGGTTTGATCCCCGGCATCCCATATGGTCCCCGACCACCAGGAGTAATTCCTGAGTGCAGAGCCCGGAGAAACCCCTGAGCATTGCCGGGTGTGACCCAAAGAGCAAAAAAAAAAAAAAAAAAATCAAAATTAAATTTTAGATTAGGAATTTATTAAAGTATGTCATAATTTTTGTGCCATTCTGTTTTTTTCAAGAAACACCCATCCACCCTAACACAATCAATGAGTGAGTCACTCCTATTATTTTAGTTTATTTATTTTGGTAGAGGGTTTTGGACCACACTTGGCAATGCTCAGGAGTTATTCTTGGTGATGCTCAGGGGTTACTCCCAGCTCAGGAGGATCATTCCTATCATTGCCACCCATGTACTATACAGGGCAAAAGTCTGTAACTCCCAGTATGTTACACAATACTGAATTTTTGTTCACTGTAAACCCTATTGTAAAGTGTTCCTACACACACAAATTGTTTTTTTTTGTTGTTGTTACAAAGATTTTTATTTTGCCAAGCTGATCATTTTGCTTTTATCATTATAAATAATGATAAAATGATAAATACATCTCGTGTTTGTCATTTCTATTTTCTTTTATACTTAAGTTATTGTTCCTAGTAACTATTAATATCTTCTACCTATTTTTTCTTCAGTGCCACCCTCAAGAACATCATGCGACAATTAGAATGGGAAGGAATGGGAGTGAAGATAGATGGTCGGCAACTACACCACCTCTCGCTGATGACATTGTTCTAATAACACCAAATATTAGCCAAGCAGCACAAATGCTGGCTGACTTTGACCTAGAATGTGGAAAGATAGGTCTACAGCTAGTCTAAAGAAAAACCATGTTTATGAAAAATGAACTAGTTCCAGAGGCCCCATTCACTCTCAATGGAACAAACATCTCTGAATGCAGCAGTTATGTGTACCTAGGTCGAGAAATCAACATGATGAACGACCTAAAACCTGAGCTGCGCAGGAGGAAGAGAACGGCATGGAATGCCTTCAAAGCCATCGAAGAAATAGCTAAAAGGACAAAGAACCTCTGGCTCCGGGCACATCTCTTTGACTCCACTGTTCTCCCTGCATTAACATACGCCTCAGAGACCTGGGCCCTATGAAAGCAGGGATGAGAATGCTATTCGGGTCTCCCAGAGAAGAATCAAAAGAGCTATGCTTGGAATATCACGCCTCACGCAAGTGAGAGAAGGAATCTGGAGTTCTGACCTCCGCCGCTATTCCAGAATCAGGGATGCTGTCTCGTTTGCCAAGGCATCGAAAATCAGATGGACTGGACATGTAATGAGATTTGGAGACAACCGCTGGACTAGAGCCATTACCGACTGGATCCCATGGGATGTCAAAAGATCACGTGGGCCGCCCACCTACAAGATGGTCAGACTTCCTTGTCAAGACCCTGAAGGAACGGTTTGAGGTTCTTCATATTCCTGAGTCCACCAGATGCCATTGGGCTACATTGGCACGTGATAGGTCCAATGGAAATGTTACTGGCGCCCGCTGGAGCAAATCGATGAATAACGGGATTCAAGTGATCAAATGATCAAGTGACCTATTTTTTCTATTGGGTGCCTGACCTTTCCTGATTTGTGTGATATTTATCTGTTCGGGAAATTAGTTCTTTGTGATCAGTTTCGGCCCTTCATTTTGTCACTTTGACTTTGATTTTGTTGATGCCTTAATTTACAGGAAGTCAAATTGTTTTAGAATTACCAAAGAGTATGGAAATAAACTTTGAGAGATAATAGATCTGTCAATGACCTTGATGCTTTGTGACTATGCAGTTATCCCCAAACACACTTATTTATTTTTTGGGGGGTCACACCCGGTGAAGCCCAGGGGTTACACCTGGCTCTTGGATCAGGAATTACTCTTGGTAGTGCTCGGGGACCATATGGGATGCAGAAAATTGAACCCGGGTCTGCTACGTGCAAGGCAAACATCCAACCCGCTGTGCTATCTCTCTGGCCAAACACACTTTTTTAGATGGCAATCATACTGCTTAAAGTTTTTAAGTCGAACTATAAATACTCAGGCTAGCCACAATGTGAAAAATAGAGGGAAGAGATAGAGACAGAGAGAGAGAGAGAGAAAGAGAGAAACTGGGTACCTGTATTAAGGCAGGTGGGGGACGGAGGGAGGGGTAATTGGTGGTGGAAATGGGGCTGGTGGAGGGATGGGTGCTGGATACTGTATTACCAAGACCAATTATGATCACCTTTGTAATTGTATGTTTCACGGTGGTATAATAAAAAAATTTAAAAAAAAAAAGTTTTTTAAGTCGATTATATCCAGAAGATAAAATGGGAGCAAAAATGGTTCAAGGGTATCTCCACACAAGCTCTTGTAGCAAAAGTTTCTGTCTTAAGAGACTCCACAGCAGTGGAGGGAAGGAAGCTCACCGCATTTGCCTCTCACTTCTAGGGATTCCAAATTCGGTGTGAAGGTTAGAGAATAAGCAAGGAGCAGTAGCCTTGGCTGTAAGACACACAAGGGTAGAAAAAGCAGCATATTTAGTGAGATGGTCTCTCCTTCCCTAGTGCTGCCCACAGCACACACTCTTACTCTCTCTCTCTCTCTCTCTCTCTCTCTCTCTCTCTCCTGCCATCACTTTGGACTGCACTGATGTATGCCTGACTCTGAGAACTGCGAGTCTGTCCTTTCTCATCTGACTGTAGTTTGCACCCGCTGAGAACGAGCCACCCGTGGCCCTCATCAGGATGAGGGAGTCAGGAAGTAAGGCTGATACATTAGACACATCAAGCAACCCAGTTGATGGGACTCAAGTCCTTTCCCTGGCTGCCGAAGTCTGGCATAATTGGAAGGCAGATGATGACTCACGTGCTCGGAGCTGTGTTGGAAGTACTCAAGCAAGTAGTTTAAGTCTGAAAAGTTTCAGCCTAAGAAACAGAAATTGGTTTTCTTTAGGCAGCTAAAGACAGGAGAGCAGAGCAGTCCAACACCCAGTTCCCTCCACAGGTTCGAGGTGGCAAAACCCACCCTGGGAGAAATGAGTAGACCCCTGAGAGGGGCTGTGGGCGATATTCCCCACAGAAACCCTGTTGGAATCAGGCAGCAGTGAGTTCCCCAGGAATGTAACTCTGAATTCCCTCCAAGTGGTTTCTTTGTGCCCTCTGCACTGATATTAGACTCTGACAGTAGTTTCGAAACATCTCTTTTTTGCAAATATCTGGCCTGGGTCTTGTAAATTCCCAGTCTCGTTATTTCGACTTAGTCCTCCTTAGGAGTTAGTGCTGTGCGTTTACTGTTTTCATTGTGACCCATGGTTTAACATAGACTAAACATTCCATCTGTTTTTATCAAATAATTCAATGCAAGATGAAAAATAAATAGAATTATTTCTATGAACACTAAATTATTAGAGTAATTAAACCTTTGTATAAACAAACACATTTGTCTAAGGATATGATTAAATCATCTACAAGCATTTTTGAGACCAAAAGGCATATGTTCACAGAAAGCCGATCTAGACTTGGTACCTGTTTACTTTTACACTAATTTCAACCTTCTGTACTGAAATAAACAATGGGGGTAACCTTGTGTTTGGAACATTCTGGATCTGGCCTACTTATGAGGGAGTGTTGTGATCTTTCTCTTCTGTCTTTGTAATAAATCAAATCTAACAAGGAGTCCTTGGTCCCTTAGTATTTTCCAAAATTATTTTGGCCACTAATTGGCAAAGTTGCACATGAGGCACCTCCGTCATTTGAGCACAGCATGAATTAAGTAGACTTTGTTGAATAAAATCCCATAAAATTTGCTTACTCTCATCCTCAATCAGAGCATGAATGATATATTCTGCATAGTCAAATACACAGCAGAGCTCAGCGAATTCATTACCATAGTTAGAAACCGCTATCAACTCTTCTACAGGCAATAGGAACATCAAAGATCACCCTCATAATATCTAAACTGAGGGGAAGGACTTTAATGCAAGGGGTGGCAGAGGGGCTGCTGTTTTAGAGGAGTCGTGAGGGTCACAAACGAAGCTCACTTGGCAGGGTTTCTCGGAGTACGTGCCAAGCACAGAATAAGGTATGCTTTTCTCTCCTGGCACTCTCTGATTGCATTAGGCATGGGTTTCACATCCTTAAACTGTTTCTGAATAAGTCATTCTTGTGGCCGCCTTATCATAAAGGATTTAAAAATATCCCAGTAGGAAGTCCCTAAATAGAAGCTTTCCTAAAATAGAGGCACAGAGGGTTACATGTTAATAGTACAATCTGACCACACTGAAAGAAACTCCAGAGGGTGAGAACGAGCAGCTTAGGGTCAGATGCTGAGCGAAGAAAATGCTTTAAGAATATTGGACAATTTGAAACAGTCTTACAAGTTTTGTCACTATTTCAGAACAAGCATTAATCAAAATGCAGAGCAGATACGCTATAATCAGGAGACTTAGAAAATAACATTCAAATGCTCGAAGTCAACCTCACAGAATCGAGCGAAGCTGTGTAATTTCCCAGGCTGCCTTTCACTGTTCCTGCGTAAACTTTCACCGTGGAGTGCTCTGGATTTTTCTTCAACAGCTTTATATGCATTTACGCATTTGCATGGGCATATGTGTATACCTATGTATAAACTCTTATACATAACAAAACTTCCTTGGCCTGAGAGCCACATTAGGTGAGATTTAGGAAACTAGTAAGTGAAAAAATGATTGACCACTGGGCTGTGTTGAGAGTCTTTTACTAGAAATCTATAATTTTTATCTTCACTTGTATCACTTGTCTTCCCATTTATCGATTTTCTTGAACGGGCACCAGTAACATCTCCATACATGTCCTGTCCTGTCACATGCTAGTGTAGCCCAAGATCATCTGCTCTCTCAGGAGCATAAAGAGTCTAAAACCATTTCTTCAGGTCATGGGAATGAGGGCTATTATTGTTACCGGTATTTGGCATATCAAATACAACACGGGAACTTGCCAGGCTGATAAATGTTAGCTTGCATTAACAGAATATATAATATATTATATAATACAATAAATAACTGTTAGCTTGCATAGACAGAAACTTCAGTGGGGAAATATTTTTTCTAACACCATTACTGCAGAGAGTCCTCACCTAATTTGAGTTAATAGGCCTCGATTCTGTAACACAACAGGATTTATAAATGAATCTGATCATAAGTGAAGCTGTTCCAAGTGATTGAGGACTATACAAACTAGATTTATTCCTAGCAAATATCAAAAATGAAACAGAGCAATTGACAAGGGCAGATGAATTTTGTAAACTTAATTAGTTTGTATCAGAGCTCACAAATCCTTAGAACGTGGAATGTGTAATTGGATGCCACAAAAACATCCCTTAATCCAAAAAATGGTATAATCATTATTTTTACTGGATAGTGAGTAAACGTGCCTATGCTTTAGAGGATGATGATATAATCAAGTAATATCACAAAATATGAAATAACATCTATTTTTGAAGGTTTACAATTTATAATAAAAGATGTGCATTTGAACTAGAATTTCAGTTAAATTTTGAATTTTGACAGTATAAGTATGTTTTATGGCACTAAGGGATATTCACATTTTATCGATACCAAATTAAATGAGCATATTGTTACTTAAAAAATCTGTCACGATATAAATGAGGCTCATGAATTACTGCCCAGTTTGCCAATAACTTGAGACCACTTATATTGAAAGAATGGCCCCTGCCCACAGAACACAAAGACAGGAACCAGAGGTAACTGATAAAATGCAGGTAACTGATAAAATGATGGCTCAACTGAAAGTAACTGATAAAATGATAGTTCGACAAGAGCACAGCAGGAAGGGCCTTAAGCAAATAATTCCAGGGAGGGCTACAAGGCAAACATTCCCGAGAGGTCGCGCCTGATGTCCCCCTCTGTATTTGGTACGATACCTGACTGGTGGGTGATGGTTACCTGGTGCACAGTGATTGGCCTGCCCGCGCAACCTTGATGTAATATTTTAAACCTATTGGATAGTTATGCGCGGGCTTTTCTGTAGCGCTGAATTATTCCTTAAAAGATCGCCCCTGGAAGGGCTCAGGGCTCTTAGCCACTGACCGTTTGGGGTCATGCTATGAGCCCGAGTATACCGCTATTAATAAAACCCTTGCTTTTGCATAGGACTTGGTCTCTCAGAGTTTTCCTTGGTAGGTGCGGCGTCCAAGGCTCCCATCAGTCACCCCATCGGGTGGCCAACCCTTACAATATCACCTAGGAGTTCTCAAGTTTTGATTTCCTTTTACAACTTGTCTTGCTTGCTGGCTTAAACAGAAGATGTATTGATGGAGATCCAATACCATCCCTTCAGTCAGGTTACCAGTGAAAAGAGCCCAGAGATAAGAAAAACTTAAAGGAAATAATATGACGGCTTGTCTCAAATCTATGCAAATGGAGAAAAATTATTGATCCTAATAGTTGATCCCCAGATCCTCAGCATTGCATATGGTTCCTAAGTACCAATAGGAGTGAAACCCGAGTAGAGCTAGATATAAGTCCTGAACACTCTGGATGTAGCCTGGAATGCCAACAGAAACTAAAAACAAGTACCCCTGTGTCGGGTGCTCCGCTGGGGTCCCCCGACATGCCGGGGCGGTTCCCTTCTACCTCGCCGGCGGGAATGGATGAACACTCAGAAATCCATGAGGTTTTAAAAAGCTACATGGGGCCGGAGCGATAGCCCAGCGGGTAGGGCGTTTGCCTTGCACGCGGCCGGCCTGTGCCGGCCCGGGTTCGACCCCCGGCATCCCATATGGTCCCCCGAGCACCGCCAGGAGTAATTCCTGAGTGCAGAGCCAGGAGTAACCCCTGAGCATTGCCGGGTGTGACCCAAAAAGCAAAAAAAAAAAAAAAAAAAAAAAGCTTTACTTATCACAGGTTCAGGCATACAAATCAGCAAAAGGAAAACCCGATGCTTAGGATTCCAGGCTAGAACCCCAGCCACGTGTAGGCCAAGATGGCGACCACCACGTGTGAAACTTCCAGGGGAATAAACGCTCACAAGGCGAGATCCCACCGGGAGAAGAAGCCCGGGAGGCGGAACCGCTAGTTTATACCCCCAGCAACTCAGACCTTCCTCCCATTGTTATGGAAAGCAGGGAGGGTCCAATGCCTTTAGGTAGTCCCTCCCTGCATCTCACCTAGGGCCTTTACTGTGCTAATGTTTTGAGCCGGGAAGGGAAGGCCTTTGAAATGTAGAGAAGGGGGTTTCTGAGATGGCATGTCACTGTACCAAAGATCAACACCAATGCCAGTTAAATATTTCTCCAAGCCTTCACAAGTCTCCTCTACTTCATTGTAGTTTTATATTTTATCAGGGAGCCATGCTTGTTTGTTTGGAAGCAAACAGCATTTCTCTCTGGTCTAATTACTTAGGTGTCCTTACGTGGCCAGGCTATTGCTGGTAAGATCTAGCTAGTCCCACGATGATTGTGATAGCATGGGAGAATATTTATACCAGCTAGTACAGCATACATGGTCGGATAAACTGCCACATTTAGACTACCCCCTTATCTACGGAGTGATTTCTGGAGGCAATCCAGAGCAGATGCAGCGGCCCTTAGGAGTCCTGCAACACCCCTGAATTATAAAAGATAATGTCAAAGAAAAGTGAAGAAATGCCCCAAACAATGAGAAATATATATAGAATTCATCTGATAACTCATCCAAAATATGCAAATTTTCTTGGGTAAAGAAATAAAGCAATGATAAAGGAGCTTTTTGATATCACTGGATGATTCCCAGAGCATTAGCATCCCAGTGGGGAACCAGAACATAGAAAAGACCACCATCACTGTGACACGCACAACCATATCCACAAAAAGAATTCTCAAAATACATCCCTAAGGAGCCTGGACAGATTATACATGGGTTAAAGCACATACTTTACTTGTGCTGACCCTGGTTCTGTACCTTGCTTTATATGCATCCAACACCCCTGGATGCAGCCTAAGAGTCACTCTGAAGGGTCCCTGGGTCTCTTGAGCACCATTTAAGAGAACCTTCACACTCTTCCCTCAAATCTCAAGGAACTTGTCAATAAAATATAAGCCAATTAAAACATGGCACAGAGACTGTAACAGAAGCTTCCCCCAAGAAGATATACAGATGGCAAATGAGCACATGAAAAGAAGTTCTATATCACAAGTCATTAGAGAAATGCAAATGAATACAAGGAGCTACCACTACACAACTATTAGAATGACTAAACCCCAACAATGCCCAATGCTAGTGAGGATGTGGAACACCAGGAACCCTCATTCACTGGTAATGGAAATGCAAATGGACACATTCATGTGGAAAGGCATCAGTGGTTTTGTTTTTTCTACAAAACAAAACATTGCCAGCCCGGATTTAACTATTGTGCTCAATGATATGTATTCAAAGGGGTTATGGACAAAAGACCAAGTTCTGAGATTTTAGTTCTATCTTCTTCACATTAAAAAATAATCCCCAGACCATCCTGCCTCTCTACTCAGAAACCTGTACCTGGACCCATCCCCAAAATGCTGGATGGGGCCTAATGATGAAGGGGACATGCAAATGAGTGCCAAGAAAGGAAACCATGTGGGCTCTGAATTAGTTACCATGAATGGTGTGTTTTCGACTAGGCTCCACATTGCAATGAGAACTAAGAAACAAGAACCCTATGCACCCACTCCAGCTGAAAGAGAGAGAGAGAGAGAGAGAGTAGAGAGTTTATGAGCTAAATATTTTTTCATCCTTCAGAGTGTATTACTATTTATTTAAGCCAAGGGAAAAGTGAATCTATAGATAGACATTATTGGCTACTGAAATGGGAATTCCAAACAATATTAGTAAACACACTCTAGGTGTTCAGACATGGATACCGGTTTTCTTATGTCCCCTGTCCTGACTGCAGGAAGCAAAATGTTCACATATCTCCTGAGATAGGAGTCCTACTATTTGAAGATCACTGTGTACATAGCATCTGGTGAAACCATGAATTTGTCCAAGAGAAGCAGAACTTGCCTTGATATGTTGGGTTTCTTAGGGCAAAGACCATGGTAAGAAAAAAGATGGGATATGTGAGGGGGAAAACAGGAAATGCAAGAGATGAATTCTGCTTATTCGTTGATTATCCATTTGTGAACCAAATATTTGAAATTATAACTTATTAAGAATATGTTTGAATAATATGAAGATGAGAAGATATTAGTTTTAAAATGTAATTTTCTAATAAGGATTCATACTGATAGAAAAAAAAATTAGGCCAGAGTGATATAGCAAGTAGGGCTTTTGCCTTGTACTTGGCTAACCTAGGTCTCATTGCCAATACCTCTTATAGTTCACTGAGTCCTCCAAGTGTGCTTGCTGAGTGCAGAGCCAGAAAGAAGCCCTGAACAGTGCTGGGTGTGGCCTCCAAACAATGAAATATAATAAAATTTACATTACTTTTTCATTGTCCTTATTTGATGTATTAGGGAATTCTTCACTATGGAAACATTTCTCCTTTTTATTCTACTATATGTACTTGCTTTTATCTTTAAATTTTAAGGTTGAAACTCTCATTTACAATTTTTCTTACCTTAACTGATTAAATTATAACCCTTTTCCCACAATGAACCTTGGTAAAAGCATTTTTACCCTATGCCAAATTATTTAACATTGTTAAACACCTAGGCCCTTTTCAGATATAATCAGAGATTACAATTTTTTCTAAAAAAAAAAAAAAAACAGAGAGGAATCGAAAGAGCTATGCTTGGAATATCACGCCTCACTCAAGTGAGAGAAGGAATCCGGAGTTCTGACCTCTGTCACTATTCCAGAATCAGGGATGCTGTCTCGTTTGCCAAGGCATCGAAAATCATATGGGCTGGATATGTAATGCGATTTGGAGACAACCGATGGACTAGAGCCGTTACCGACTGGATCCCATGGGATGTCAAAAGATCACATGGCCGCCTGTTGCAGGACTCCTAAGGGCCGCTGCATCTGCTCTGGATTGCCTCCCGCAGATCACTCCGTAGATAAGGGGGTAGTCTAAATGTGGCAGTTTATCCGACCATGTATGCTGTACTAGCTGGTATAAATATTCTCCCATGCTATCACAATCATCGTGGGACTAGCTAGATCTTACCAGCATATTAGCCTGGCCACGTAAGGACACCTAAGTAATTAGACCAGAGAGAAATGCTGTTTGCTTCCAAACAAACAAGCATGGCTCCCCTGATAAAAATATAAAACTACAATGAAGTAGAGGAGACTTGTGAAGGCTTGGAGAAATATTTAACTGGCATTGGTGTTGATCTTTGGTACAGTGACATGCCATCTCAGAAACCCCCTTCTCTACATTTCAAAGGCCTTCCCTTCCCGGCTCAAAACATTAGCACAGTAAAGGCCCTAGGTGAGATGCAGGGAGGGGTTACCTGAGGGCATTGGACCCTCCCTGCTTTCCATAACAATGGGAGGAAGGTCTAAGTTGCGGGGGGTATAAACTAGCCGGTTCCCCGCTCTCCCGGGCTTCTTCTTCCCGGTGCAATCTCGCCTTGTAAGCGCTTTTCCCCTTGGAAGTTATACACGTGGTGGTCGCCATCTTGGTCTACACGTGGCTGGGGTTCTAGCCTGGAATCCTAAGCATCGGGTTTTTCCTTTTGCTGATTTGTATGCCTGAACCTGTGATAAGTAAAGTCTTTTTAAAACCTCATCGGATCCCTGAGTGTTCATCCATTCCTCGCCGGCTCGGAGGTAGAAGGGAACCTCGCTTCCCGGCACTGTCGGGGACCCCGCCCTGACAGCCGCCCACCTACAAGATGGTCAGACTTCCTTGTAAAGACCCTGAATGAACGGTTTGAGGCTCTTCATATTCCTGAATTAACCAGATGCCATTGGGCTACATTGGTACGTGATAGGGTCCAATGGAAATGTTACTGGTGCCCGCTAGAGCAAATCGATGAATAACAGGATTCAAGTGATCAAGTGATCAAGTGATAATTCCCCCCCTGCATTTGTGAATGCATCCTGTCTGAATTAATTTTCTCTTCCTTAATATTGATGCCTGTATACTGTGATTTTGTAAAGTCAATGTCTTGTGCACAGAAATGACAGCAGCATGCTGTTCTCCAACTTGAACCAAAGTTGGTCACACACATAGTGGCCATCCTGGGTTATAGTTGGACAGGATGATAGGGCTTGTACTGTCTCAGGAAGAAGAGGAAAACCACAGTGAGCAGAGCTTTACAGAGGGGTCCAGGTGTTCAGCCCAGAGGAGCTTCTGCACAGACTGAGAGTGAAACCAATATGCAAGTTCATCCCTACCAGCCTGGGCCACATGTGGGCTCACACATGATCCTCAGCTGGGAGCACTGAGTTCCAGGTTGCTGTTGGATATTCGGCACTACAGAAGATGGAGTTAATCTAGGGACCATTTACCACCAGTGGGGCTGCTGCTAATGACAGAAACAAGGTTAGACACTTGAAATAGTAATTGTTGCATCATTCCAGAATAGGAAAATCATATAGGAAGACTGAAATAGTCCCATCCATGCTTCCTAAATACATTCTTATTTCCATAGTTTATTTAACAGTTCTAGAATATTTTTGGATACTTAGGTATAGATTTTATTGATCGATGAAAATTACACATTTTTCCAAATGCTTTCTACCATTTCTATATTGTTCTTTAAAATATTACTTATGTCTATTTTTACCACCTAACTAATTCCAACCCTTTGACTATCTGTGGCTATATAAAAACTTTGGAATTGCATTTAGATTATCATATTCTTTCATTCCTTATATTGAAAAGAAAAAGAAAAAATGAAAGGAAGGAATGAAGGAAAAGGAAGGAAGATAGAGAAAACAAAAGAAAAAAGTAGCAAAGAAAGAAAAAAATAGTTTTTTTTTTCCATTTTTTTGCTAGGGCTTGCATTGAAAGTACTACAGATGGTCTGCAGTGACTCTGGGCCAGGAATGGCCGTCCTTCCTGTTTGGGACAAAGGTGCTGAGGGGCCGATCACCTCCACCATGCCTTGTTGGCTCTGGCTCTGCACACAATACTTATGTCTCAGCCAACCTTCTGCCAGTGCAGCTCCAGTGGGCTATGTTGACCTGAACTAAATGTCAGAGTCATCTTATTCTACACAGTAATGAGAAAATGAGAATTCATTCTATTCAAAACAACAAATCCATCTATTGTTGGCTATATTTGTCTAGAGATAATCCTGGGATTCCATCTACATTTTCCTAGTTGCCCTGGGACGACAAAGCTTACTTACTCTACTATTTCCTATTCACAAACTAACTGTCTCCCTAGTGTTTATCTGAGATTTTATGAGACAAAGACATCGCCCTTCAAAATGTTTAATAAACTTTCCAAACATCACTCTTCCTTAGGGAGGCAGTCCAAATCTAGACTACCTGCTTCCAGAACCCCACGGAAGTGCAAATTCTCCTGCCATCTCCATCATCCGCTAAGGAATTGGTGACACTGTGTGCTGGCTGATGTCTTGGTGAACAGATGCTCTGGTTCTAGGAGTGGCTGCAGAGGTAGGTCATTCATCAGAATGTATTTAATTAAATCCAAAGCACTTCTGCCACCTGGTGCTGTTTTGCTCCTTCTGTGGAAAGGCTATCAGTCATGGAAAGGAACGCGCACACAGGAGAGGCCGGTAGGCTGTTCATTATGGAAATGAAGGGTCATTGAAAATGTCAAGTTAAAGTGATTCACTGAGGCCTGGAGAGATGCTGGCTTCAAGGGTTGGGGTGAATTCTTTACATATGGAAACTCTGGGCTTGATCTCTGCCCCACATGGTCTCCAGAGCACCGCTGGGAGGAACCTCTGATTACTGTTAGAAGTGGATACCTGCCCACCACAAAGACAACTAATAAGCTGGTTGACTGATTGTGCAATGCAGGACAGTGAGTCATTGGATCAACTATAGCCTGACCAGAATAAAATAATTAGGGATTCTTGTGGGGGAGCCAGGAGGGTCCCCCAATATTATTGGGGAATAAGTTCCCTTTTATCTGTAGGACCGACATCAGATGGACCTTGAGTTCAGCTCAGTTCTAAAGCCTTTACTGATTACCAATGTAAAAACACATTCTGCTACTACAATTCAAGATAATGCCATTCTCCAGTGCTCTAGCCCTTGGTCAGACCTCGGACTATGTACTTAGGTCTCGGTCTCCAACCAAAGTGGATGGCTTTGCCTCAGTCATTCTCTTTATATACCCAAAAGCCAGAATCCTTTCTTCAGGGTGGGTTGCAACAGCAAAGATCAGGGAATAAGCTTTTAGTTGTAGAAGTTAGGTGGTGCTAGACCTCTCTTTGAGGTCTAAACAAATGACAATGCCAGGACCTAATCCCTTTCTCTTATCTCTTATGTCAAAAAAGGTGAGAGAGAGAAAAGAGAGAGAAAGGGAGGGAGGGAGGAAGAGAGAGAGATCACTGGTATAAAGAAAAACATCTTAATGGATGCATATTCATTGGGAGAATTACATCATAATTTTGTGGACTGATGCAATCTAGATGGTGCCACAAAGTACTTCTGATTTCTACTTTGTATCAGGGTAATTCTGTGTATTCCGTCCTCTGTTTACTGAAAAGATCATGCCTGAGGGAAAACAAGCAAGATCCTTCCTATTACCTTGGCAGAGTTGATAAAGGAATCTCAATATAGGCAGGGTGCTGGTTTCCTGGTAAATTCTAATTGTCCCGCACTGAGACCAGTGTGTGTTAAAAGGAATTGTGCCTAATCTAGATAGCATTGAAATCATCGACGTTAAAATATTATTCCAAAAGTTATTAATTCAGAGTCAAAATGACTCTTGCAACCATCACACCCTTCATCAGTGTTTACACTAAAGAGACATCTTATTAGTATAAATGCTTAAACTGTGGGTAGCTTCAACAGCAAAGATCCTAAGCTAGCTAGGCCCTATCATCATTCTTACCCTACACATATCTCTTCTGCCAAGATCAACCGCTACTAATATAAGTTCTTAGTGAAAAATTGAAAGAGGTCTAGAATGAGAGCCAGCTGCTGCTGGGCAGCTGCAATCAGAACTGATCATCAAGTGAATTATTTGAGAACAGAAGTGCAGATTTAGCTACAGACTTACCCAAAGAACTGCAAAGGATGAACTAAGAAGAAGCACTTGGTTCTACCACCATCCACTCCACACTAAGTGACACAGGTCAAGAGATGCTCCAGCAACTGTTTATGCCTCTCTACCTGAGGCTTTATTCTGGCTGACAGAGCATACTTAACTCATATGCATAAATAGCTGAACCTTATAAAAAGTTCTTTTCCAGAACTATCCATAGCACTGGTAAATTAGATTCTTCCTCAATCTTTAGTTAATGTAAATCTTTGGAATGCTGTGTCCTACTTTTGTGTTCCCTAGGGAAATAAAGCCAGAAGCAATAAGCTTGTGAAAGTCGCTAAATTGGTTTAATTTGCTCCTTAATCTCATACATTTCCTCTAATTTTCATTTACTAGTATTTCATAGACTCATACCAAATAAAACTAAATCTGCTTCTAGAGATACTACATCAAAATAAGATAGATTCAAAAAATCAGAAATCAATAACTAATGCTATATTAAATATTTTTAAATAAAATTCCAATTAAAGGGGCTGGAGAGATATTGCTTCTTTTAGGTCATATCCAGAGATGCCTGGGGACTACTCCTGTCTTTTCACTTAGGAATTACTCATGGTAGTGCTTAGGGGACCATAGGGATCACTGTCACTGTCACTGTCTTCCCGTTCATCATCGATTTGCTGGAGCGGGCACCAGTAACATATCCATATGACCTGTCTCATGCAAGTAGAGCCCAAGGGCACCTGCTTGCTCCAGGAACATAAAGAGCCTCAAACCATTCCATCAGGTCATGGGAATGAGGTCTAATTTTTACTGGTATCTGGCATATCAAATACAACACGGGTAGATTGCAAGGCTCTGCCGTGCGGGTAGCATACTCTTGTAGTCATCTCAAAATCCAGCATTTATTGATGAACCGTGTGGCCGCTGGTCTGCTGGGTGGAATGCTGATGAGGGGGAAGTCCGGATGTGGAAAATGGAGGCCCTCATCGAGTGGGGGGTCATCTGGCTTGTTGTGAGGCTCTGCTGGGGTGGCGGGCCAGGGCTAGAACCTGCCATCCCTCCCAGGCACCTCATGAGCGGCTGGGCATAGGGAAAGCCAGTAGCAGCTCTGCCCCATATCTGTGAGTCTCTGATACCAAAGGGATATCAGGGATAAAACCATGCTGGGGGGGTGTGCAGTGCCCTCCCGCTGTGGCTCTGGCCCCAAACAGCCTGATGTTGTACTATCTCTCCGGACAGGGACCCAAAAATTCTGCTCAGAAAAGACACGAGATCCTATGCTCATTGCAGCAGTGTTTACAATCGCCAAAATCTGGAAACAACCCACTGTTCAATAATAGATGACTGGATATACTATGGTACAAATATGCAGTGGACTACTTGGCGTAAGAAAAATGAAATTGTTCAATTTTCTGGTTCATGGATCTAGAGAGTAACATGCTGAGTAAAGTTAGGGGAGGATCAGATGCAGAATGAATACTCTCATATGTAGGGCATAAAGAAATAAAGCAGAGATACAAACAAAGTCCAGGAACTGGGTCTGCAGGAGGAAGGTGTCCATGAAGGGGAGAAGAGGGACTGGCCAGGGTGAAAGGCAGAGAAGATGTGGGTGGACATGGACACACTGAGGGGGAGCAGACCTGAGTCATGTTACTAATAAACCCTCTTACTCACAGTACTATAAACTACAATGCCTAAAATAAAATTAAAGTAAGAAGTTGCTCTTATATATTCTGATCATATGTCTGTTTTCAAAAAGCCCAGAATCGAGGCACTTAGAAACTTATTTTGGAGATTTCATCTCTATAACTTCAAATGTCTTGACCTTGTTTCTTAGTTTCCTCACTTGAATCATGACAGCATAGATAAGTTTTTTCTTTTTTCCTTAATTTCACCAATTGACTTTGCAGAACGTGGCAGTTTTAGTGTCTTCATCATGAATCAAGAAATAATTGAATTGTTCTTTTTTTATTATGAAAAAATTTGGGCTAAAATAATTTGATGTCAGATCTATATTCTGAACAGTCATGAGTACCGCGTTATGGTGAACTATCCCTTAATCCTACACCAGAGCTGCAGCACACTTACTTCTGGCATCATGGAATCTTCCGTTAACAACAACTGTCTCTACACACAGAATCTTCATGTTATACAACTCCCTCCACTCACAACCTCTAGTCATCACCACCACAATTTGCTTGTATGAGTTACGATTACGTTGTCATAGTCACTTGTTTTCCCATTGTTCATTGATTTGCTCAAGTGGGCGCCAGTAACGTCTTCATTCGTTGGGAATGAGATCCATTATTGTTACTGTTTTTGGCATATCAAATACACCACAGGTAGCTTGCCTGGCTCTGACGTGACTCTGGGTTTGTCCCAGTGGGCCCAGTCTTTTTCTTTGTCAGACCAACAACCATCCAGGGCCCACGGGGCAGAGCCCTGGGTGTAGACAAGCCTGTCTCCTGTTTGCCACCTGTCCATGCAACTAGGCATGCAGCTACACCTGAAGCACCTCAAGGGGCAGGTACGATTACATTAGGAGCTGCATATAACAACCTAATGGCATCAGTTTCCTGAGACCATCTTGATTCCTTTTTCTCTTATTTGGAGTCCCATCAGTCTCCAAAGCTGAAGGGAACCAAGGGCATCTGTACAGCCTTTCAAAATCTACTTTGCATCCCAATGCACCCTTTTGAAAGAACTTGTATTTAAAAGAAGCCTCCAGTGTTTCAGTACTGTTATTCTCAGCAGTACTGAAACAATGTCTTTCATTTCCTTAATTGTTATATGAGTTAGGAACTACTGATTTTTCTTACTTCTTGAAGACATTCTTTCATTGCTTATTAACAGTAGGCTTTGGGAGACTTCTTTCAGTTTCTACATATAATTTTAAATTTTCTAAGGCAATGATAATTTTCATTAATTTGTATCAACAGTCGCCAGCCTAACCTTCAGCATGCGATAAAAGAAAAATAGAAATATAGGGGCAGGAGCAATAGCACAATGGGTAGGACATTTGCCTTGCAGGCGGCTGAGGAGGGTTCAATCCTCAGCATCCCATATGGTCCCACAAACATCGCCAGGAGTCATTCATGAGCAAAGAGTAAGGAGTAACCCCTGAGCATCGCTGGGTGTGACCTCAAAAAGCAAAAAAAAAGCAAAAAAGAAAAATAGAAGTATAGCTAAATATTTTAATTTTTTCTTTTCCCCCAAACTTTGTTTCCTAGAAAAAAATCCTAAATAAACATCTTCCATTTAATATGGCTTAACCTACATAAGATGTAATAATGTAATCACAAGTCTTGATGTCAACAAAAATGATGAGTATTCCAAGATGTGATTTATTCTAGATGTAGGCCCTTTGCAATTTCATTGCCCTCAAGCTTTTTAAGGGACAAAGGAGTTTAATTATAACCACAGAAATAAATGACAAATTAATTTTTTATCCACAAATAAATAACAAAGCAATCTGTTTGGGATTATTTTTAATGACTCCCTTTTTGTGAATTAGTGTCTCAGGATGCTAGCTCATTTCACTACACATTTTATAATAATTAAAACCTCACATATGCCAATTCCTATTTGTCAGAGACTATTGCTGCTTTTCCTCTCATCTTTCACTTTGGTAAAATGCTTCCTACAATACTTAATGTTGTGCTAGTCTAATATATATATATATATATATATATATATATATATATATATATATATATATATATATATATATATATATATATATATTAAAATATATCTCTAAAATGCTTTTTCTGAAATAAGATGTATGGGGAATCATGAGTGACTCAGTTTCAGAGATCATTGTATCTGATACTATTTGAAATACTATCAAAGAAAATATACCAATTAAATGGACACGTTCATACTTTGCAAATATAAAAAGAAATATAAACATAAAACTTGAGGAATATAAATTATTCATGTATTTTGTACTTTGCTAGCTTAAAAATTAATATTCATTTTAACTGGAACTTATATTTCTAATTAAATAATAGGTAAGTTATAGGCTATAGTAGACTACTGAAAAAAGTTTAGCAGAAATATATCATGTAATTAAATGCATATTTTATAAATTTAAAGTATTAACTCAGTAAAAATAACATTGAAAATAAGCAAATCTCAGTAGATAGACTTAAGTGGGTGGAATATTCAATTAAATATTAGCACGCAGCATTTTTCTCCATGATAATATATTTTAACTGAATTGTGAGATATTTAGAAATATAATTATATTTGGTACCTAATAAATAACAATAGTGTCAAATGCTAGCCAATCACTGTTGTTTTAGTATTGAAATTATCTAATGACATAACATTTCTGAAAATATACTAATGCATATCTAATAAGTCCTTACACTTTAAATCTTTAAGATTTTTTAAGATCCTGACATGAAATGAATGCTAGGATTAAGTGTATTTGACATAGCTAAAATTTTGAATAGTTCTATCAAAACCGATTTTATTTGCTATCATTCAATATTGAATATTATATATAAAATGCATACGCTAATGAAACTATGGGCCATGAGGATGGTCCAAAGCAGATAACACTATGGACAAAATAAATATCCCTAGTGCTTTATGGAAAAAATAACAAAGAAATTTATGGCTCTTAAACCAACAATAACCAATAATGCAAGTAGAAAGAAATGGCCTTAGAAAGGCAAAGCAATGCCATGTGGGACTGTCAAGACACTAAAAACATAAAATAATAGGGAAAGGAAAAGAATAAGGAATACTTGTGCAATGCTCATAAGTATCACTTGCCTAGAACTCAGAATCTCATAGTTCAAAAGAAATCTCACTACTAATGGTAATGTTGTCTCCACGAAGAAGAGTATGGAGCTTGCTAAGAAAAGAAGTTATGGAACTGTCATATAACTTAAGAATGCCTCTTCTTGGTATTGATCCAAAGAAAAACATTCACTCAACAGGACATATGTACACAGATTTTCACTGGAACATTTAGGTACATTGGATATGTAATCAACCCAGGAGTAAAAGTACAGATGAGCGGATAATGAGGATGTACTATACATGCACAATGGAATACTATACAGCTGCAAGTAATGATGAAATCAAACTATTCACTCAAAATTAGATGAAACTAGCAGATCTCCAGCGAATAAAGTCAGAAGAAGGGGAACAAATAGTAGATGATTTCACTAATCATTGTCCTATAGAATAACAGGGTAAGGGAACGTAAGATAACAAAGAGGGACCAGCTAGTTTCCCTTGACCCTAAATTATGGAAATGAGGATAGGAATGAAAGGAATTGCAAAGTGAAGTAAGAGGAGGTGGACGGATGATAACAGAAGCGGAGGTCAGAGATCCAAGCACATATTGCTGTAGAGGTATGATATAGGAATATATCTAAACCAGGGTCAACAACATTGGAAGTATGAGATTCAAACCACATGAGCCAAACTATAAAACGTGTCAGTTGAGGAGGGAGACTGGACATGAGAGGTGATCACGGGCATTGATGAAGGAAAGTTGACAGTGGTGGAGATATTGGAACATTGCTTGAAACCGGTATTGAACCATACCAGAATTATACTGGAATCATTATATGCCGGAAAAATAATGAACACCTGTAAATCACGATGCCTTGATAAGAAAAAACAATCTAAAAAATTGATTATAGCTTTCAAGATTAGAAAAGTAATTTAAAAAGAAATGATAAGGACAAACTGGGGCTTACATATGTTTTCTTTTTCTTTTTGGGTCACACCTGGCAATGCTCAGGGTTTCTCCTGGCTCTGCAATCAGGGAATTACTCCTGGCGGTGCTCGGGGGACCATATGGGATGCCGGGGATCGAACCCTGGCCGGCATAGGTCGGCTTCATGCAAGGCAAACTCCTACCCACTGGGCTATCGCTCTGGCCCCTGGATTACATATGTTTTTACTGCACACATAAGATTTCATGCTTATTTTAGAAAATAGCAAAATCACATAAAATTTCAACCCGGACATAACTTGTGTCTCAAGTTTTATTTCTTGTTATTTACCAAATGGAACCAAAATATAGGTCCTCAGAAACTAGGAAAGTGATGTCACCATCATTGTTAATAGTCCCCCAACTTGCTGCAAATAATGGGGATATCTACTATCTAAAATTTAATATTTGATGTATCCAAACTATGGAACCTCTTCAGAGATGAAAAGCAACAAGGAGTTTATATTGACATAGTTTAATTTCTAAAAGATTATGCTGAGTACAGTATGACAGGCAGAGTTGAGATTATATGCAATAGAACTCACTTTATCTCTCTTTGGAAGCCAGGGATGATCTGTTGTGGGAAAAACAAATACATTGTAGAGGTTGAAAGTATAAAGATGTCTGGAACAGACTCCAGGAACTTTGTGTGTTCATGAAATTGCTCATATTGAATACACATGGGTTTAAAATACTTGTCAAAACTCACTGAACAGCACAATTAAAATGGATGCCATATTTTAAATGGATGTTATTTTTAAGAATTGTTTTATCTAATATCAGTATTAAAATATGTAGCTACCTATAAATATTTGTGGTATACATATTCTTAATGAGTACAATAATTTAATCTACTGGTTACCTTATAAAAATGATTATGTTTAAAATGTAGCCTTTTTTAAAGCCAGTTTCTTTTCATAAGAAACATTCTCCTTTAGCCAATGTTACTAATAGGTCAATATTTATCAAAAGAATGCATGCTTTTGGAGTTTCCTTCTTAAATTCTCTACTTCTATGTACTCATTTGCTTAGTTACAGAGGAGAGAATAGACAGAGAAGATGCGAAGGGAGATGTTAAGGCGTTAAGTTAAACATATTAAGGATGTTATATTGAAATTTTTACAGACAAATACACGAAAGAAAAATTCTTTTCTAGACATGATGGCAAAGGGAAAAATGGAAAAGATCAAATTAAGAGAAAAGTGGGGAATTTTAGAAAGCTATAATGAGCGAATAGTTTTAAGAAAGTGAAAGAAGCATATATAAGTAATTGTCTCAGAAAATATTGGTACTATTGAGCAGACAGAAGAACATGATGACTGCGGGCATCCCTGTGAGAGCTTTTCAGTGGTTTTGTCCTGCAGATTCTCATTCGATCTAACACCGAATGAGTTGATCACATGATTGTCGTGCCTCAGCCCAGAGGTGAGCTATTTCACCTCATTGGCTGAGTAAAGGAGACCTGTTTCCTTGGCATCCACTATAGGTATGTCAGGTCAAAAGGAGAATTCACAAATTTAAAAAATACTTCACCAAACTTTATGCAATGTACCTCTCTTTTTATAATTTTGTATCAGTAAGACATGGAAACATCATGCAAAGCCTTGCTCAGGCAAATATGCTTTGATTAGTAAGAAATGCATTTCATTTCACTTTGCTGAAGCTCTAACTCTGAGACAATAAGAAATGTTAATGGCTTCACGTTTGAGTACAGTAATTATATTTAACCTGTCTATGTAGCATTCTATTCTGGATGATATTTATACATATCACCTCTTGGAGATACTTTATTAAAGTAACAATCCAAATACTTTTTTCAAATACTCATGAATAATCTAGCTGCAAATTTAGGAACAAAATTTGGCATGGGTTTCAAAATCTGAGATACTTCAGTTTATCAGGCTTTAGGACAATACCTGAGGCTGAAGTTTATCTAGATTAACATTGAAAGGGACTTTCTTTAGAGAGTTCAAGGTGCCACTTAACAGGTCAAGATGTAATAGTCAAATTTAGAGCTATTAATGAACGGAGAGACATTTTCAACCCTGACAAGTGGGAATCAATCTCAAGTGACTTTGATATGGGAATAAACAAGACATTTTGAATAGCTCCAGGCAGGTTATAAAGAGGACACTGTCTTCATGGCCTTCTTTCTTCACCTTGTAATTTTGGGGATAAAATTTTATTTGATTGTCAAAAGTCTTATGGTGTGTTGGCAGTTTTCCCTAGCTCTAGGCCGGAATACAAAAAATTCTTCCAAGAATCAGGATGAAAAACATCTTCTGTTGCTAACATTCTTACAAGTGACCATGTAGTTGAGTCCTTCGTGACTTTCATACATCACTGTTAGCAATGATCCAACATCCTTTGGAGCTTGCTGCTGGGTGTCAAATAAAACTATTTCGTTCTGTGTCAAAAGCATTGTTGATTTCCCTAAGTCTGGTCAATTTCTTTCATCATCTTACTAGAGACCCAAAACTACACAAGCTTCCTCTCTTCTGCTTTTTCTGGATCACTGGCCTCTTGAAGTATTCACACCAGGAAGGCATCCTATCTACACCATCTAATATTTGAAAATATCTTGATAAAAATCACTGCAATATTGCTATGCAAAGCAAATGACCAGCACGCTCATTTAATAATATTTTAAATCACTAATTCTTAGAAGACTGACAAATAGATGACTGATATTTATTAGGTGACTAATAAAGTTAGAAGACTATTAATCATTAGATGACAATAATGCATATTAAAAAGTTGAGATGGCACTATTTCCCATATTATTACTAACAATTTTAAAGTTTCAGCTCTAAAAAATACAAATGTATCCATAGCATTAATATTAATACCAACTTTACTCTGACACATTTGCTGGGGAAGTTTGCTAGAGCTTGTTAGTGAAAATGGAGATATCGTGTTGACATTGAATTTAATAAGAGAATAATTTCAGTTTTAGAATCCTAAATTCATTATAAAATATTCTCTAGTTGACTGCTTAGATAATATTTAATGTAACATTCTTATTTTAAAGATAAATGAGCCCCTAAATTATACAATTGGAGTTCTAAGCCAAGGCAATCATTTGTAAGAAGAATGATAGAAATGATGATTCTTAATTCCAACTTAATATTACTTACAGTTCTAAGAAAATTATCACTTATGGACAAGATTGGAAAACTTATGGAAATGATTATTTTTGAAAATACACAATTGAAAATCAAAATATCATTTTTTAAAGTGTGACTATAAATGTAAAAGGAATGCCTCTCTTTCAAAAATAATTTCTGGAATGCTCCTCAAGACTTATGGTATAACCTGGTTCGATTATGAAACACTGAACTTAAAGATGTATTTGTAATTAACACTTACTTTCAATAAATTATTTAGAAGGAAAATTATAAAGCGTCCCATTTCTTTTTAGTACAGACAATCTAATTCATGATCTACTATGTGCTCCAACACTTTAATGGTACTATAGAAGACACCACTTCTATTTTAATCATAAAAATCAACAGTCAAAAACAGTCATGAAGGTTGTTTTTAAATCTTATTTGTCTAATGTGAAAGGATTAGATGTAGGAAAGTATCCAGAACAATAGCTCATTCAATATTAATGCTCAGTACTGTGCTGATAACACACAATGCTTTGTGGTGTCACAATATATGCACATAGCTTATATCAAAACTCGAATATATCAAAACTTGAATCCCCTAACTTTATATCAAAACTCAAATCCCCTAACTACGTACTTAAAGAACAGAGAAATCAATTTACCTAAGAAACACCAAACGGGACGCATTTTTCTAGATAGAATCAACTTCAGAGAGAGAAGAGTTGCAGAATCCAACAGAAATAAACTTTTAGCTCAAATTTTTGCCACAGCACCCTCACCCATAAAAGAGTAAAATATCTGGAGCGTAGATATGAATAGGCATAGGACGTCTCAGGTTTGAATGACTCAGGAGCTGAACTTGTCAGGAATTACGTTGCTGAAGTCAGGAGCATTCTTTGTCAATTGACTTTCATTTCCAAGACTAGACTTTACTGGATAATTCATTGAATTAGAACCATTTTACTAAGTCTGATAAATTGTATCATGCACTGTGTAAAACAAGATAGTTTCAGGCAGATGAAAGAATTTAGAGGTTTATTGGTTTCTTCTAGCTGCTGCAACAAATTTTCACAAATTTAGTGGTAAAGGCTGCTGCCAAGGAATTTGTTTAAATAGTCAGTTTCTGGCATATTTATTTATATTTAGGGGAGAAGGATGGAAGAGAAGGTTTGTATTCCATACCCAGTGATTTGAAATTGTAAAGGTATTAGGTAAATGTTCCTCTGAATAATTGATCAAACTATATGGTGATTTTTTTCAATGTGTCTATAAAACATCTAGAATGCTAATTATGACAACAGTGTTTTTTCAGGCCACATGTTAATATCTAGAATATCCATTTAATATACTAGTTATCGGTGAGAGAAAGAAATAATTTCCCTATATTTTAAAAGTGTGCTGAGCCAGGAAGAAAACTTCAACTACTGAGTGCATACTTCACATGTGACCATACATGAAAGTTTTGATTATTGGTATCACAAGGGCCCCCAGAAATGCTGCTTGCAGTGACCCCAAACCTAGGGCCACATGTATACTCTGAGCACAAGTTGGTGATATCCACCAACAAACAAAATTGTTTATCTATTAGCCAATTCCACTTAATACAAAAAAATATTTGTAAAGTATGTTATTCACAAAGACTTGTCATATGCCTCATCAAGGAGGTGGGGAAAGTCACAAATGAAATTTGAAGTGATTCTTAGCCCGAGAGATCACTTTATAAATTGCATGCATTATCCACTAAGAGCCGTCAATCCCTTTTTTCATCTGATTAGTCAGCTATAAAGGAAGTCCGCCATTACTCATCCAGACCGCTTTAGAGAGTGCCGCATTTGCCCGAAGGATCATTTGATTGATCATAAGTTTAGAAGCAGAGTCATTAAGTCATGTTTAGCAAATATGGCCATAAAACATGTATTTAGTTTTCCTGAAAACTATTCAGTGAATGCTGGAGCAATAGTACAGCAGGGCCTTTGCCTTGCACATGACCAAATTGGGTTTGATCCCCAGCATCCCATCAGATGGTCTGCCAAGCACCACCAGGAGTAATTCCTGGGTGCAGAGCCAGGAGTAAACCCTGAGCATTGCAGGGTGTTATCTGCAAAGAAAAAGAAAATTCAATGACACTAATTTACGGTTCTGAAAAACTTGTTTTCTAGAACCAGTCAATAGAAAAATAGCTGTAACTATGAAATCAGTTTTGTCACACTTCAATATGTTTTATTATAATAGAGACTAATATCTGTGATGAAATATATCTCTAGGACTCTGCTACATTGATAAATCATAATGAATGTCTAATTAATAGTTTCACAATTTGTGAATTTTCAAATATTTAAATATAGGCATTTTGACTTTTTAATTTACTAGAATTAAGATGAAGAAGGCAATCCAAATTGGATTTTATTAAAATGCTACCTTTTTATTTTTAATTATATGGGGAAAATGTCATCTTACTTTAAGAGAAAAGACTATTTGGAATAAAGGCCTAGTTCAAAACATCAAACCTGAACATCAGTTCTGCATTCTGCTGTTGTGTCCCTGGAGGCTGCTGCCTTAAATGACACTGATTATACCTGTGACTCTAATGCATTATGCATGACGTTGGTGATAGAGCATCTTCAAACAGCCTGTCATTTTCCATTACATTCCGCTGAAGAGCCAAATGCGGCTTGCACAGGGCGCTGATATTGAGGCATTCGTAACACATTCAGAAAGGCACAGGCAGGCATTACAGACACTCGATTGAGCCTTTTAAAATAGTTATAAGGTATTTTGAATGGCTTATATGATTATGTACTGCTTTGACTTGCAAGCTATGACAAAAGAACCAATAGGTAGACACAAGTTATTAGACAAAACATCCTCGACCTTTTTCCTTGACTGTGACATGGTGGCGGGCAATATGAAATGTAATAAGACAATCTGAATCCTGCCAGTGCTTCTCAGCAAGAACGCTCAACAAGTGTTCACTGGGTGAGCATGATCTGAAATGTCTAGACAGGTCAGAATAAAGACATAACATAAAACAAAGAGGTACAAATCACCTCACAATATTATCAATGGAAATTGTATATGCTTAATTTGGAGTAAGGAACATTTTATTTTTTTTATTATTTTTTTCAAGAAAATATGTACACACCTTTATTTATTACAACTATTACTGTAGCCAAGATACTAAAAGAACCCAGGTGTCCAATGACAGAAGAGAAGATAATTAAGTCATGATACATATACACAATGTAATACCATGCAGCCACAAAGAATAATGAAATCATGCAATTCACTGCAACTTGGACAGAGCAGGAGAATCCTTTGTTAAGTGAAATAAGTCAGAAGGACAATATAGCAACAAAATCTGTTAAAAGTCTATGGGAAACCAGAAAGACACACCAGAAGATACTGGGTGTCTTCACTGATCTCTGATATACAGAATAGCATGTCAGAGAATTGGTCACTTGAATCCGTCATTCAAGGATTGCTTGAGCAATCCTTGCTGGAGCAGGCACCAGTAACATTTCCATTGGACCCTATCACGTGCCAATGTAGCCCAATGGCATCTGGTTGTTTCAGGAATATGAAGAGCCTCAAACCGTTCCTTCAGAGTCTTGATAAGGAAGTCTGACCACCTTGTAGGTGGGAGGAGGAACATTTTAAAACTACACTTCGCCCACAATGTACACTATTGGCTGATTAACTTCTTAGTTAAGTAAGGCCTGTTTCTGTCTTGGAGAAAATTTTGGCAATTACATATTAATGAAACAAGAGAAGTTGACTCAGAAAGATGTAAGGGAATAGAAGCAAGAAATACATGTTCACTGGCTCCTGGCTCCACGCTCAGGAATCTCTTCTGTTAATGGTGAGGGGACCACATATGGGAGACTGGGGATCGAACCTATTTCGGCTGCATGCAAGGCAAGTACCTTACCTGCTGTACTATCCCTCCAGCCCCTTGGGCTATGCATCTTGAAACTGCAATTTCTCAAATTTGACTCAAGAGACAAAGTGGTAGGCACTTCTGTTAAAATGTAATGTATGTATGTTGTTTTCGATGGTGTCACTTGCAGATAGGGTTTGGGATGGGGGGTATGGACTGTTGAAGGACATTTCTCTGTATTAAAACAGCTTCATTGAAAAAAAAAAGAAATACATGTTCAAGAGACAACGTGGGTTCCTCAAGGGTCATAAAAATATAGGAGAGAAATACAAGCTCAAGAGAACACAGACTTATGCTTTTATTTTAATCTAAGTACTGTTGTACACTTGAGACTTTAGTGTCTTTTTAGTGCCATGCACCCATAATAACCTTTCGGTCTATGGTCATATTACTCTTAATTGTGCTGGTGCATTTTATCAAGGGAAACACAATCAGAATAGGCTTTGATTATGACAATAGAAACCTTTCTCCCATCCCTCTTTCAGAGACCGGCTACCAAAGGTTTCAAAGACTTCATTAGCTGCTGGTTCCTGCCTAGACAGAGAATGACTTTAAGAGGAAGGAGATATATTCAGAGCTGCAGAAAGTCTTTAAAACTTAGTTATCTCATATCTGAAGTCTGTAATAATTCCAAACTGCTTCTGCAGAAATTAATATAACTTAAATGAATTGCAAACAAAATATAGAAAGAAACTGAACAAATTTCTCTCAGAAGATATTGCAGAATGATAATTTGCTAATATGGAGATCAAAGAACACGTGTACAAATAGTTAATAGGATCCATTTTGAAGATAACTGCTTAATATTTCTAAGAACACTCATATTTTGAGTCTTATGTATTCTTTCACTATGTAAATATTTGAGATAAAGAACTTTGAAATTTAGGTAAAATCCCTACATATTTTATTTATAATATTTGTGTATTGACAATGTTTGATATGAGGTGCTGATATTATACTAGGTTTAAGATATATAACTCTATTTTACATAAGGAAACACTTTCTTTTATAGTGCATTGATCATAAAGAATCTTTTTGGACTAAATAAAGTTTTCTTTTTTTGTGATCTTTTGAAAGCTATTACATTACCATTGCAATAAAGTGATCAACTACATTCCTGATTCATCCTATGAATTAATCATAATAATAACCAAAATAAATGTAACCTACATATGGAACGCATATGTAACATAATTTACATTTATCTCTCTTATATCAAGGACCTGATGGTGCAAGCAAAAAAGGTCAAGTACGATATCATTGCTCTGATCTAGATGAGGATGCAACAATCACATCATTCCAACACCTGAGAAGAACTGTTCCTCGGAACAAGCAATGAAAGAGGAGTCAGTGGTATTGGTGTTCTTGGCAACACAAACCTGGCCATGAGCATTGACTCATTTGAATGCCTAACAAACCAGATAGGATGATTACAATTGAAGAGATGTGGCCCACTCCTGGCAGTTTCTATCTTAATTATCTACACACCAACATCCACATTCAAGGAAGAAGAAATTGAGAAATTCTACATGGAACTGGAGGAGTTCTATAAAGATCACACCTTCTACAAGAACAGTCAGTGATTTTAATGTCAAGATAGGACCTAGAGATTGGCCAAAGAACTCCACATCCATGACCTAGAATGGAATGAACAAGGTGAGAGACTATCTGAGTTCATCATGTCCACCAAGACCATTCATAGGAACTCAAAGTTCCAAAAGTCTGAAACTAAACGTTGGGCATGAGAATCTCCTGGTGGACAGTGCCACAATAAAATTGACCACATCATATTCAATCGATTATTTTGCCTGACCGATGTTACTGTTGTCCAAAATTTCCAAACAAGATCGAACCACCATCTCCTTTGTGCAAAATTCTACTTCACAGAATGGGGGAGAAGGGCAGTAAACTTTAAGAGAACTCCCAGAATGACCACCAACTGGGGACTCTTTGGCACCATTGTGGCAACATGGGAAGATTCCATCATTGACAACATCGATGAAGAATACAACCGACTGGTTCAGCACCTCCATGATTGTGCGAAGGAAGCCGAGAGAGAGAAAGCCACAAAAGGACGCCTGTCTTCAGAAACTCTCGAGCTCAATCGCCAACATGGCAAGGCGCATGCCTCAGGCAACTAAATGCTAGCATCTAAGCTCCACAAGGCACTGCAGAGAAGAGATAAAGGAAGACCTCAAAGAGAGAAGAGCAGCAATACTGGACGATGTAGCAGAAGCTGAGAAAAGCATACGCAACGCCTGCCTGTCCTTTGCCAACTATAAGACCAAGATGACTGCCCTCTGATGTCCTGATAGATCGATCATATATTTCAGAAAGGCAATGAAGAAGGTTATCCATTACTTCTACTCAGATCTGTTTGATAGCTAGATCCACCTACCCACATATCAAATTCCGCAGAATGGTTATGTCATTCCCAACATTCTCCCTTCTGAAACCAGACATGCCATTTTGTAAGTAAAGAAGTAAACAGCACCCGGTCTAGACAAAGTTAGACCCGAACGCCTGAAGAATCTGCAGTCAGTACTCATCAATACACTGGCTCGACTCTTCACTCACTACCTGTCTGAATGCAAGGTACCCTCCCAATTGCCAGTTCTACTGTTCAAGAAAGGAGATATCACGGCATTGGCAACTATCGCTCCATCTGCCTGTTGTCCATCATCTACAAACTGTTCACGCAAGCATCCTGAACAGGATTGGCAGAACATTAGGTGAAGGACAGCCTTGTGACCAAGCTGGCTTTGGAAAAGGATTCAGCACAATTGACCATATCCAGATGGTAGTCAAATGCATTGAGGTTTGTAGGGAGTTCAAGATATCTCTCTGTCTCATGTTCATTGATTTAAAAGGCCTTTGATTCTGTGGAGACTGAAGCAGTCATCGAAGCCCGAGCCAAACAGAACATTCAAACCCAATACATCAAGATCCTTCCCATGAGCTGTCTTATGGATTCACCACCAAAATCTCACCATTCTACAAAGAAGTGATCATTAATGTCAAAAGAGGGGTTCGACAGGGTGATACCATTTCACTGAAATTCTTCAGCATCACCCTCGAGAACATCATGTGACAATTAGAATGGGAAGGAATGGGAGTGAAGATAGTCGGCAACTACACCACTTCTGCTTTGCTGATAACATCGTTCTAATAACACCAAACATTAGCCAAGTGGCAAAATGCTGGCTGACTTCGACCGAGAATGTAGAAAGATAGGTCTACAGCTGAATCTCAACAAAACAATGTTCATGAAAAATGCACTAGTTCCAGAGGCCCCATTCACTCTCAATGGAACAAACATCTCTTAATGCAGCAGTTATGTGTACCTATGTCGAGAACCTAACACGATGAATGAACTAGCACGGGAGCTGTGCAGGAGGAAGAGAATGGCATGGGACACCTTCAAGAGCATTGAAGAAATAGGTAAAAGTAAAAAAGAACCTCCATCTTCGGGCATATCTCTTTGACTCCACCGTTCTCCCTGCATTAACATACGCCGCCTCAGAGACCTGGGCCCTACGAGAAAACAGGATGAGAATGCTATTCGGGTCTCCAGAGAGGAATCGAAAGAGCTATGCTTGGAATATCACACCTCACTCAAGTGAGATAAGGAATCTGGAGTTCCGACCTCTGTCGCTGTTCCAGAGTCAGGGACGCTGTCTCATTTGCAAAGGCATCGGAAATCAGATGGGCTGGACATGTAATGCGATTTGGAGATGACCGCTGCACTAGAGCCATTACCGACTGGATCCCACGGGATGTCAAGAGATCATGTGACAGCCAACCTACAAGATGGTCAGACTTCTTTGTCAAAACACTGAAGGAATGGTTTGAGGCTCTTTTGTATTCCTAAAGCAAGCAGATGCCATTGGGCTACACTGGCACCTGATAGGGTCTAATGGAAATGTTACTTGAGCCTGCTCGAGCATATTGATGAATAGTGGGATGTCATGTGATCAAATGATATCTGTGTCTGTGTTATTAGTATAGCTTTAGAGTAATGTATATTTGTATATGTGTATGTGTGTATATATACATGTTTTATGTGTTTACATATGTACCCATATATGAATACATATATGCATATATGCACACACATGTATGTATAGTGTATATACTTTTCTTCAAGCAACAGATTAATTTGTTTTAAGAGGCAAGCATAAAAACCAATTTCCTATATGAATATGTGTATAATTATATGCTTACTCATATTTATAATTATCTAGACATGACAAAATATGAATATACAAACATATTGACCTCTGAATGTTTCATGACTCATTTCATGGTATAGACTTGTTATTATTGTTTACTCTCTTCATTTTTTTTCACTTCTGTGTTCAGAATCATTTAGCAACTCTGTCATCTAATCAATAATTAAAACTGATCTCTTCTATATTTTGTTACTGAGGAGTTTTGATTTTACAGTTAAGTCTATTATTTTGCTTCACATGTTTGATTTTTAAAATAAAGATAGTAATGTTAATTTTTCTTCACAGTTTGCAGTCTTTGAACTTGGAGTAACTAGATTTATGTCTAGTAAATGACATGTAGCATATAAACTATAATTTTGCATAATTTACTTGATTATAAATGCCATCATTTTCAAATTAACCCCAGCACATTTTTTCAAATATAAGTTTTCGAAATTTGCATGTATTTGGATGAAGCTTACATTGCATAAAAGAAAGTATTTAGAATACATTTGTTCTTTTAAAAATATTTTTATTTCCAACTTAGGTGTTTATTCACTACCTCCATGGTATTTTTTGGGGAATTTTGATTGTTATCAATCCATGGTTTATGTTTTCAAACAGACTTCTGACATTTTTGTGGGATAGATTTATACCCAGTTTGTATCTTGTAGCCCTGTAACCCAGTTTTAATTATTTTTTGGGGGTAACCTTCCTACAGTGCTCGGGAGTCAATCCTGGTGGTGCTTACCACAGAACTCCAGGCGGTACTGGGGACTGAACTGGGTCAGTCCATGTCAGGGAGGGCCACACTGGACTCCTATACTTCTGAACCCCCTTATTTTCTGCTTCAGTGGCCCTTATACATTTTCAGGATCCGGTGTCTACTGCACTCACATAAAACTTTTGAAAAATTTATGCTCCATTATTCCTGGAAAAACTGAGATTAAGAAAATAAGGCACATTAGACTCAGGCTTGTGATTTGACTGATAATGGCAGTTCCCTCCGGAAGCAGGCCACAATTCACCTTATTTTATCTTTTGAGAAATTAGGACAGAATCTTAAAATCTTCCTGCACTAAGAAAAGCCCGAGAACTCTAGATGGAGAAAACCATCTAGTGAACTTCCACCATGGAGCTGTTATTCATCTTTTTTATGGTAATTTAGAAATAGATGAAGAACAGCTCCATGGTAGAAGTTCACTAGACAGCTTTGTCCAACTAGGGCTCACAGAATAAAACCGTCTACTGAACTTTTGCCCCTAGAGCCCTAGTTGGATAAAACCATCCAGTGAACTTTGTCCGAGAGACCTAGTTGGAAAAAACCATCCTGTAAACTTCCACCTCGGAGCTGTACCACTGACTGCTTTTTTCCTCCAGATATCACCTTCTCTCCCCCATCCAGTTTGTCTCTATATCAGACACTTTCCTTCTTTCTCCCTCCCTCCCTCTCTCTTCCTCCCTCTCTCTCTCTTCCCCCTTTAGGAATTATGGTTTGTAAAACAGACACTGAGAAGTTATCATGTTTTTTTCCCCTCTACCTGCTTTCAGCCCACAGTTCTTATCCAGAGAAGCACAAAGTATTTGAAACAAAACCTATTTAAAAGAGAGAGGGGGAAAGTGAAGAAAAGGAGTACCAAGATAAAGTAAAAAAAAATTTACTGAAGGAAAATAGAATAATCCACAAGTCCCGTGAGTGCATGGATGGAGTTCCGGTTGTAACAAGAACCTCGGTTTCTGCCTGTGTTTGGCTGCTTTCTGGGGCTTCCCCTAGCAACTATGAACTTTCATGTCCCTGGGAGATATAATTTATGTACGTAAAGTTCCTAATGATGTTCTAATGAACTAGAGTTTGAGTACCTGACCACTAGGACAGATCTAAGCTTGGATATAGCCAGTGGGCACATCCCACAGGGTGTCATGACTGTCTGTTGAAGTGTCTTTATAAACTCTAAACTGGGACCGGAGCCTCACAGCTATGCATCCAGGTAATTAACATAGATTACCTTCCTCTATGCTTTCATGACCCCATACATGCCATCTGCTCCCTACCTGCCCAACTACCACTCCAGCCAGTGTGAGGCCAGAGGGGAGTTATAGAGCATTAGGGTGATGATGCCATCCTTGTGAATCTTCTTGGTGGAAGCCTAGTGAATATCCAATGAAGAGAAGCATAAGAGATAAAAAGGGATGGAGAGTTCAGAGAGAAACCTTAGAAACCTAGACAGTTAGTTGGTAGTTGACAAAACAGCAAATTGCATTAAGTAGAGAAAGGAATTTCTCTGCACAAATGTCGTCAGAAAGTTGCAAAATCATGTGAAGAAACGAGAAAGAAGAAAGAAAGAAAGAAAGAAAGAAAGAAAGAAAGAAAGAAAGAAAGAAAGAAGGAAGGAAGGAAGGAAGGAATGAAAAGAAAGAATGAAAAGAAAGAAAAGAAAGAAAAGCAAGCAAGAAAGCAAGCAAGCAAGCAAGCAGGAAAGAAAGAAAGAAAGAAAAGAAGGAAGGAAGGAAGGAAGGAAGGAAGGAAGAAAGGAAGAAAGAAAGAAAGAAAATGGAAAGGAAAGAAAGGAAGAAAGAAAATAAATTTGTCCCTCATTTCACATGAAATAACAAGTTAATCCACTCTTCTGAATGAAAGATCTTGATGCCAGCACAGAATCCATTAAATATGTCAATTAAAAAAGAAAGAAATCATCAGGATATTGACCTCAAAGAGGTCTTCAGTTATTTGATCTTATAAGCAAATAAAATAAAAGCAAAAATAAACAATTAAACCTGTCTCACCACAAGGGTTTTGCCTGGTCAAAGAAACACCAGTGTTGAATTCAAAGATATCCACTGAATAAGAGAAAATATTTGAAGACCATACAGGGCTAATATTCAAGATGCATAAAACATTCATATTACTCAAAATTAGAAACTAACAATAAAGGGAAATAAATGGGGAGAGAAGATGAACTGAAATCTCATCAAAGAAGATATAGTTGACCAATAGGCATGTAAATGATATTCACTGTCACTTATTGTCTTGCATTTTTTAGATAAAAAGAACAATGAGATGTCATGTCATACATGTGAGAATAACCCACCTACAGAAAACTGAAAATAGCCAGTTACTATGTTGGGTCAAAATGGGAGCCATCACCTTGTAAGAAATCTCACACCTCTCTAAAACTGCATAATCTCAGAGACTTGAAGATCTGCAGAAAAGACATTAATAGCTTGTGATTACATCTTGAGAGATCTGCTGACTGGCTGGTAGGCACAAACGTAGTGGGCAGGAGAGACCACTATGTTTGCATGTCACAGCTCTGCGTCCTCCTTGGCTGAGTCCTGTGGTGTGACACCATCCATTTTATTGAATAATGTGAATGTGTTCAGCTATTGGGACTGGTTGACATTTTAGAAGGATTTTGGTTGTCTCCATCTTCCTTTGCTCTCCTGGGATACATAACTTTCTAACATGGACACAGTTTCTACTTTTCTCCCACTTCTAACACCCTGTGTGCCCCAACTCTGTTGATTGGGAGTCACCATGTAGGCATGCTGCCAGAAATTTTTCCATGGAGGGTAAAATCCTTCATCTTGAGAATGGCCCACCACTGACTTTATTTCTATTACTATCCACTATGATGCCAAGTTTGTCTGATGTGATCAGTATGGAAAACAATATAAAGACTTCTCAAAGAACTAAAACATTGAACTCCTAGCTACAGCACTTCTTAGTGTTTATTCCAAGGACCCAAAAACATTAAGTCAAAAGATATATACACATCTATGGGCACTGCAGTACTAAGACTTTACTATATAAATCATGGAAAGATTTTCATGTTTCCATATAAGTATGGAAACAGATGTCCAACAACAGATAAAGAAGTTATGCACAGTGGAGCACTAGTCAGATATAAGAGAGACTTTGCCTTTTGCAACAATGCAAATGGCACTAGAGGTGTCATGTGAGATGAAATAAGAGAGAGGTGCATAAATACTGAGTGATCTTACTCATATGTGATATTGAGGAGACACAACAAGGGTATGTCTCATATCTAATAATAACAAATCCTTGTTTTGGACCAGAACTGAGGTGGCCAAGCCATGGTGGGATGTTGCAGGACTCCTAAGGGCCGCTGCATCTGCTCTGGATTACCTCCTGCAAATCACTTCGTAGATAAGGGGGTAGTCTAAATGTGGCAGTTTATCTGACCATGTATGCTGTACTAGCTGGTATAAATATTCTCCCAAGCTACCACAATCATTGTGGGACTAGCTAGATCTTACCAGCATATTAGCCTGGCCACGTAGGACCCCTAAGTAATTAGACCAGAGAGAAATGCTGTTTGCTTCCAAGCAAACAAGCATGGCTCCCTGATATACTCAAAGGCAACTAAAATACAAAACTACAATGAAGTAGAAGAGACTTGTGAAGGCTTGGAGAAATATTTAACTGGCATTAGTATTAGTCTTTGGTACAGAGACATGCCATCTCAGAAACCCCCTTCTCTACCCTATAAAGGCATTTCCAGGCAGATCTTGGCTCAAAACATTAGCATACTAAAGGGCCTAGGTGAGGTGCAGGGAGGGATTACCTAAGGGCATTTGACCCTCCCTGCTTTCCATAACAGTGGGAGGAAGGTCTGAGTGGCAGGGGTATAAAACTAGCCCGTTTCCTTTCTCCCGCACTTCTTTGTGGGCTCTTTCCCTTTGTGAGCGCTCACCCTTCTTGGGATTCTTGTCTTCTTCTCCTTTTACAGGGCCTTTACACATGGTGGCCGCCATCTTGGCCTACACGTGGCTGGGGTTCTAGCCTGGAATCCTAAGCACCGGGCTTTTCCTTTTGCTGATTTGTATGCCTGAACCTGTGATAAGTAAAGCCTTTTAAAAACTGCATCGGATTCCTGAGTTTTCATCCATTCCTCGCCGGCTTCGGGGGTAGAAGGGAACTCGCTTCCGGCACTGTCGGGGACCCGGCGCGGCGCCCCGACAGTGGGAGGCAGAATTAGAGTTAAGGCAGATACAGAAGTGACTAGCATTGATTTGCATGGCATAATATATATGTACTATTGTGATACCAATATCCAGGTCAAGTGAAACATATATCAGGAGGTTTGTCAAATACCTTATCACCAACTGCATGTGTCTATAAATACAGGTGGGCAACATTCTGCTGATACCACCACTGAGTTAGCCCACCCCAATACCCCCAGCAGACCTTCTTTCTCATTCCAATACCTACCTGTCAGTCTAGCCCTTCCTGGCCCAGAATAATACTGAAACAAACTAATCAGACACAAAAAGTCCTGCAATGTATTAGCGCAAATGCCTATGTTGTCTTTCTGATATTGCTCCGATTTCCTGCTGATGAGCTTCCAACTGGCTTTTTTTTATTCATGTGCTGAGATATCGGAGGCATATCTCATCAGCAATTCATCTCTGGTGCCCATAATCCGATCAGTTCGAGGGCAAATGCCAGTTCCTGGCCATACCCTGGAATCTTGGATGTGGTTTTATTGGACGTGTGATCTGGCCGTTGGGATGTTTTTGTCAGTATGTGCAAGCCACCGATTAAGAAGTACCTTTGATAAGAGATCTACAGTAAACACTTCCTGCAGAGTATTACTTTGCAAGTATGCAACCCTGCATCTCTAGTAGAGACATGCAAAATTAGGTTAACAACAAAAGGATACGGGTTTGGTATTGAGACTTAGATAAGGAGCTTGGGGTTGTAGTAGGTGGCATTATACGGGGTGAAGAGGCCAGGAGAGGAAGCTTGTCTTGTTTCATAAGAACCTGAGCTCTCTAGGACCCAACGAAACCAACCCAGTGAGTCTGCATTGTGTTCAATTACTGACTTAAAATACACATAAGAAATATTTATACAGGCACCAAGCTTCTTGTGACCTTTTATATCTCTTTATTTTCTGGGAGGAAAAAAATCGTTAAATGTTGGTGCTTTGCCCTTAAATATTGATAAGTTACCAGAAATTCTAACAGTTTATCCTATTTCTCCTTTTGCAATGGTATCAGTTTTTCTCAGGAAAAACTTATATGCCACCTTAGTAAACTTTTACTACTCCCTTTTTTAATTTGCATTTAAAATCACCTTTATTCCCAACCCCTGTCTTTATGTAACAACTAGGGTTTTTTAAAACAACTGAAAGCCTCATATGGAAATACTTAAAAGTCAACGAGGTCTTTGGACACAGATCTAGATACTAGGCAACTTTAAGCTGATTTTGTCAGCACAACTTATACTCACTTCAACTACCGGAGCACCTAACCTTCCCCCACCTAGAAACCTTGTGATAGTTGTGAGAGAGAATAGACTCTTCATAAAACCCCATTCCTAAGAAATATCCCCCGCACATGGCCACCCTTTTTTTCTTTTCTTGGGCTGGTGTCTCCCTTGACGTTTTTCTTCTCTTGACGGCGCAGATATGGACTTCTATGTCCGTTGGGATCTCGTGTTGGGTTGCTTTCCACTAGTATCCTTTCCTGACCCATATCTCTCTCCCTTCTCTCCCCCTCCCACAAAATTTGTTACTTCACTTATCTACGGTTCTTTCTGGCTTTGGGCACCAGCTTTCCTTGGCCTGGCAACCATGTGTTGGCAATTGAGGACGCGGCCGTTGGCGAACCCTCTCAGCCTATTCCTTTTTTTTTGTCTATTTTTGGGTCACCCCCTAGGTCACACCCACCTGTACACTCAACACCATTGTTATGCTCTGGGACTATGGAGTTGGGACTCTAGTTGGCTTGCATGCCCTTTCTATATCCCTACTTTCTTCGCACTGAAAAGCTCTCCTGACTTCTCACCCAGAGGGTCACAGGCCCAGAAATCCAGTAGGGAGATTGTTCCTAGGTGGAATATACTCCCACTTCCTTGGTGACCCTGGGCATTGTATCCCTGCTCAGATAGGCCCACCGCTGCCACAACAACAGAAAAGAACAGTGTTTAGTCAAGACATACCTTTGTCATACGGAACACTAAGATATATTGTTGCCAATTCAAAAATATGGAATTCAAAGTCATCAGTTTGATTCTAGTTGCAAAATCACCTGTCTCCAATTACATTTACACAACACTTCAGTTTTTTGAATTATTATGCTCTGATTTTAAAGTTAAGAAACCGGTGAGGCATTTTGTGCTAGATCACATGGGTAAGAGGAAAACGAGATTGAAAATTGTTGTCTGAACCTAACTTCCCGAGAACAGAGGACTGGCTAAAGAAACTGTGGTACACCTACACGGAATATATGCAGCGTCAGAAAAGATGAAATTGTGAAATTTACCGCAATGGATGACATGGAGACTATCATGCTGAGTGAAATTACCAGAAGGAAAAGGACAGATACAGAATGACATCATTCATCAATGGGAATAAATATATGCCAGTGTTTTACAAATGGGAAATGGTGATGTCAGAACTCACTATCGAATATACACAAAGAGACTTAAAGATAAACCCTAAATATCTGAGGCTAGCACATGTGTAAAAAGAAGAGGTAGAGAGATGCAGAGACAGAGACAGAGAGAGAGAGACAGAGAGAGAAAGAGAGGAAAAGAGGGTATCAGCTGTTGAGGCAGGTTGGGGATGGGTGGGAGGGGGTGTGGGTACATTGGTGGTGGGAATGGGGCACTGGTGGAGGGATGGGAGCTGGAATACTGTATTACCAAGAACCAATTATGAACACCTTTGTAAATGTATGTCTCACGTGGTATAATACAAAAATTTAAAAAAAAAAAAAAAAAGAAAACTGTTGACCACCTACAATACTCCCCCCTATACACATATCCACTACTGACACCGCCCCAAACTGACTCTCTCTACTCCGGGCAGTCCGCCAGCAATGCCCCACACCCTATACCAAGCCCCCCAAGCCTGAACAAGCAAACCCGCCGCTAACGCGGATCATCAACAAAACCAATAAATCACTAAACCCCACCATAACACCAACATACCAACCTTCACACCTAATTCCCTCTGAACACCACACAAACTCCCACACCTACAAAACATACCTAAACACTGTCCAACAATTAAGAGATGTAAGAATCCCAACCACCCTTTACATATCCTTAAGAACTTTATAAAAACTAAAACAAACCTCCACAATAACAAATGGAGTTCAATAGTCTTTGAGGAAATCACACCATACCCGCTCGCACTCAAAACTACACCGACCAACAGCCAGGAAACAGGCACAGAAAGCAAGCCCACCAACACCCCCCTCTACATTACATACACTGAAAATATGTGTTGGAGTGAAGATCCATTCTACTGTAATGGGGAAGAGCAAGGCTAAGCATTATGCCCGGAAGCTTCCAGAACACCAGCCCCTTTCCTTTTCATGGATTGTGCTTGAAAGCTTAATTGTGTCCCTTTTATCATCATAAAATGTTACATACAAGGACAGTTTTTCTGAGATTTGTGACTTATTCTAATAAATTATTCAAATGGGGCTACTGGAAACCCATATTTGTAGTCAGATGGGAAGATAGGGGAACTCCCAAGTTCTTACAAAGAGAGAGACAGTTTTATCACAGACCAAACTACAGGCTGGTACTACCAAAAGCCATTGAAGATACCAGATCAAAGTCTTAAAGCACCAACTAGTTCAGAATGGGCTGCATGTGTACTATTCAGCTGAAGCAAAATACAGAAGTCTTAGAATATGGACATCCGGTTCCTGGCAATTTGCAATGGTTATTTCAGTTCTTCTAAAGTGAGATACAACAAAGAACAGATTTTAAACATGTTTAAAAAGGAGATGAGTGTCATATCCATATCATGTTTAAGACATTTATCTGGTTATCTTTGGTAAAACTCATTCCAAGAACTTAATGTGTCTTTTGTTATGAGACACTTAAGTATGAATAATATTAATGAATCAAAATTAGTTTTTTACCTCCATCCAGTTGAGAAAAAATCAGAATCACTCTGTCTTACCATTTGTACTGTTCTCTCCTACAACTGCTCCCAAAAAAAACAGACTTTCTTTGTTCTCACACTAAATGGTCAGGAGAAGAAGATCAAATTAGTTTCTTCCAATTTATTCACACTTGCAACTTTATCAAATGAAAGAAAATCCCAAGTGATGGTAACAATGTGAGCACACTACAGATATGGCTTTGAGTTAGTGTCTTATACATCACTGAATTAACTGCCTGCCACATACTAGAAACTCCATAAATGTGTGGTACATTTCATTGAAAGTGGCTTGCTATAATCCATTTCATGCAGAAAGACAGACATATGCACAAACGCACAAACTGGAAACTTCTTTAAATGTGCTTCTTATTAAAATGCTGCTTGTTTCAGTGTTTCAGGAATTATAAATTCTGTCATTTATTAAAGATCACACATATTTTCTAGTGCTCAGTTTTATAAGTAACACAAGTAAATCAGCCCACATGTTTTGTCAAGTAGAAAAGGTGTTTTCTATTGGGCAGGGAGACTAGCTCTAATGGGAGAATTTTATTATCAAAATTCCCCAAAAGAAAGTCATAGTATAACTAGGGACTGGAGATTGTTGCTGGACACCTTTGGATCTGCCCTGGATTGCCTCCTGCAGGTACTTTGTAGACAGGTGGGTAGTTTAACTGTGGCAGTTTATCTGACCATATATTCTGCACTGGCAGGTATAAATATTCTCTCATGCTACCAAAATCATCATGGGACTAGCTAGATCTTACCAGCATATTTTCCTGGCCACGTTGGATCTCTAAGTAATTAGACCAGAGAGAAATCCTGTTTGCCTCCAAGCAAGCAAGCATGGCTCCCTGATAACTCAAAAGGCAACTAAAATACAAAACTACCGTGAAGTAGACGAGACTCTTGTGAAAGCCTGGAGAAATATTTAACTATATTAGTATAGTCTTTGGTACAGAAGCATGCCATCTCAGAAACCTCCTTCTCTACCCTATAAAGGCATTTCCAGGCAGAACTTGGCTCAAGACATTAGATAGGTGCTGGGAGAAATTACCTCAGGGCATTTGACCCTCCCTGCAGGGGAAGTTACATTTAGCTTATAGCTCCTCCCAGCTCTGCTAGGAGGCTTTGAATTAGCTTTGGGTCCTTGTAAACAACCAGAAAGTCTCCTGAAGCTGCTACATTTCTATGGAGCTGTTTTCCTGTTTTCATCTCTAGATAGCCCAGCCCAGAGTGGGCAGGGCTGGGAAATTTGGGTGGATTTCTGGTATAAAATAAGCTGCAAGAAGAAAGAAGCTCCCTTTTCTCCCTTTTGTCATTTCGGCTTCCCTTGGCGTTTTACTTCTCCTACCTCTCCATTTTCTGTTGGGCCTCAACACTGGTGGCAGCCATCTTGGCCTACACGTGGCTGGGGGCCTAGCTGGGAACCCAGAGTACGGAGGTTTTTCCCTGGTCTTGAATTGTATATTGGAACCTGTGATAGTAAAGCCCTTTTATTTATTTTTTTTCCTAGTTTGTTAATTTTTTTTATTATACCACCGTGAGACATACAATTACAAAGGTGTTAATAATTGGTTCTTGGTAATACAGTATTCCAGCACCCATCCCTCCACCAGCGCCCCATTTCCACCACCAATATACCCACACCCCTCCCACCCACCCCCCAGGCTGCCTCAATAGCAGGTACCCCAGTTTCCTCTCTTTCTCTGCATCTCTCTCCCTCTTCAGTAAAGCCCTTTTAAAACTGCATCAGATGCTTGAGTTTTCATCCATTCTCACCAGCTTCAGAGGTAGAATGGAACTTGCTCCTGTACTGTTGGGGACCCCAGTGGCCTCCCCCAACAGGAGATAGTACAGAACTTAAAGCACTCACCTTGCAGTTGGCCAGCTTTGACTTGTTCCTCAGCACTATATATTGTCAACATGCAACTTCAGGAATGGTCCATGAGTGTAGAGGCAAGGGTATGGCCTCGTGGTTGCTAGGTACAACCCCAATGAGACAAAAAAAATACAACCAACAGAAAATAATAATATTAACTTCTTACAAATTAGTCAGCAATTTATAGATTCTAATGCAGGCATTTTAAAAGTTTCTATAGAAATTATGTGGAATAAATGGATGCAGAGACTCAGATACTTGGGGCAGAGCTGCTACCGACTCTCCTTGTGCTCAGCTGATTTTGAGGTGCCCAGAAGGGAAGGCAAGTTCAAGCCCTGGTCCTCCATCCGAATAGAGTCTTGCAAGAAGCTAGAGGAGCCTCCACACCATGAGGTCAGTCATTCTCATCACCCAGACTCCACAGCTCGTCAGAGCTCCGCCCAAGAGAGAAGCCAATCTCAAGCCCTGCTGCGTTAGAGCCCCGCCTTACAGTGAAGACTATTTCAAGCTCAGGTATGCCTGATGCAGAGACTCAGACACACAGGGCAGAGCTGCTACTGGCTCTCCCTGTGCTCAGTTGATCATGAGGCACTCAGGAGGGAAGATGGTTTAGCCCTAGCCTGCCATCCAAATAGAGCCTCACAAGAAGCCAGAGGAACCCCCACACCCTGAAGTCAGTCATTCTCAACATCTGGACTCCACAGCACCTCAGAGCTCCACCCAAGATAAAAGTCGATCTCTCCCCATTGTGGTTTATCAGTAAATGCACCAGATGAGAGCCTACTACTGAGAGTATACCACCCACATGGCAGAGTCTGGCAAGCAATTCATGTCATATTTGATATGCCCCAAACCAGTAACAATTATAGACCTCATTCCCATGATCTGAAGGAATGGTTTGAGGTTCTTTGTGTCCCTGGAGCTAGCAGGGCCATGAAGGAGCAGGGTTGCCTAGAGTTTCCCTGCAGTTCCCTTCTAGGCCATGGGTCCTGATGTGGAGTTCCTTGGCTGATCTTCTCGGTCCAATCTTGGAATTAAAATCACCAACTATGATCTTTTAGAATGTGTGGTCTTCTTTATAGAACTCCTCCAGTTCCATGCAGAATTTCTCAATTTCTTCTTCCTTGTATGATGATGTTGGTGCATAGACAACAAAGATGTGACCTGCAGTGAGCCACATCTATTCAACTGTAATCATCCAATTCGGTTTGTTAGGCACTCAAATGAATCAATGCTCATGGCCAGGTTTGTGTTGACAAGCACACTGACACCACTGATGCCTCTTTTGCTGCAGGTTCCAAGGAACAGTTCTCCGATTTCAAAAATGGTGTGATGTGATTGACATCTTCTTGTCTTGGTCAGACCAATGATATCGTACTTGATCTTTCACTCTTGCACCATCAGGTCCTTATATGTGCTTCCGATGCCAGCCTAAGTGCGTTGAAAGTACAGACAGTCATTTTAAAGTCCTTCTTAGTTTTGGCAGCCTAGTATGGCCCTGAGATTTTATGAGCCTCTCCTTGCTCATCCTTCTTGTTGCTGCCATATTTAAGGCTCTTTCAGGGTTGGGGGATGAGACCCTTTGTTTTTACTAGTTTTGGCATATTTGAAAGTGACGGACAGTTTGCCAGGCTCTGCCATGTGAGATTACTTTATTTAATATATAAGTATTAATTTACTATACATATATACATACTTACAAGTAGTTAATATATACACATACACACATATATTATATTAATATATAATATTACTATATATTATATGTTAATATATATTTATATCTCCACACTCGGCAGAGCCTGGCAAATTGTCATGCCATATTTGATATGCCAAAAACAGTAACAAAAATAGACCTCATTTCCATGATCTGAATGAACGATTTGAGCCTCTTCATGTTCCTGGAACGAGTAAATGCCATTGGGCTACACTAGCATGAGACAGAGATGAATGGAGACATTACTGGCAAATTGATGAACATAAGGAAGACAAGCGACAAGTTATAATATATACTAATAAAATATATAATAAAATATTACTATATAATACATTTACACATATTTTATATATGTGTTTGTGTGTGAGTATGTGTGTGTGTGTGTAAAGGAACAAAGAGCACAGGAGGTCAGGCATTTGCCTTTCATGCAATTGACCCTTATTTCATCCCCAGCATCATATTTTGTTCCTGAGTACAGAGTCAGGAATAGGTCCTATTATATATAGGGAAGAGAGGGTGGGAGAGAGGGAGGTATGGGGGAAGAGAGAGAGAGAGAGGCAGAGAGAGTTAGAGAGAGAGAAAAGCAGAGACAGCAGCAAAATAGAGACAGATACAGAGACAGGAATTAGTCTATATTTGGCAAATTGGTAAGCCTCTCCAGAGATAGACATATTTTGAATGCATCATTCTGGCTTTTATGGCTTTTTCTTTTTTATTTTTTAACCATGTGTGATGGTGCTCAAGGCTTACTCCTGGCCAGTGATCAGGAATCATTCCTTGTGGTGGTTGGGGGGACCATATGTATTACTAGGGATCAAAATAGGGCAGCCATATGTAAGATATTGTGTTATCTTTCCAGTTCCAAATTTTGCTGTATTTTAATGTCATTTTAAAAATTGACACTCTTAAAATGATGTTAAGTGCAGTTAAATGTTCCTCAAAGCATTTTTTTTGAAAGAACATGAATAAAAGCTCTATTTCTCCTGATAGCATTTTCCATTTTATAGCATGGAATTTCTTTGTTCGATACTAGTATTACCAAGTAAGTTAAAATTGGTATTTTCTATAAGTGGATTTTATAAATTACAGTGCCTGTTTTAAAAGTCAATCATAATAAAAATGGATCAAATTTTGATGATTTGAAGACTAAAGTTAATGTGGTTGATGATTCACTCTGTGTGAAATGAAGATCTTTCACTTAAAACACAGTATACAGGCACATTTCTATTCTGAGCTTGCCAAAGTTCCTATTTGGGACATGGCATTCATTCATTTACTTTATGAGATCCGATCTTTCCCCTCATATTTCTTAAATAAAATCATTTGACTTCACACATATGTCAGTATACAGCTTGTTTCCTCTGAACACTCAACTGAGAATAACCTGACAAATTTGTTTCAAATGGTAACCATTTAAGTAGATTGTGTTACCCTTGAATAAACTATATATTTCACACCAAAACAGAAAGGCAAGATGTGGAAAAACCAAAAAAGTTGACATCAATCTATAAGTTGACTTTTTCTCTGCAAAGAAAACCACCACAAGACTGAAGTTAACCTAGTGAACAGAAAAAGATTAATACATCTACCTGATAGAGTTAACATCCCAGACACAAGGGGCTCATAGCTTGATAGCCAATAAATAACAATAAAGGAAGGCAAAATGTCTGAATATTTTCTCAAAGACAATGCAGTGGGTCACAGGTACATGAAAGAATATTCATCATCACTCTAAGGAAAAATCAAAGCCAAACCCCCATTGAGTGGGACCAGAGAGGGAGAAGATGGTGGGCAAGGTGCTTCTCTCACTTTTCATGTCACTAATCCTACTTTGATCCACAGCACCTCATCTGAACCCATGAGCTCTGCTAGGAGTTATCCTGATTAAAGAGCAAGAAATAAACCTGAACATGGCTCAAAACAAAGAAAGAAATCGAAAAGGAAAAAAAAAAGAAAGCACCAATGATCACAGAGTCCTCTGCAAATGACTTATCAAAAGTAAACAAGTATTGGCAAAGGAGGAAAGAGAGGAAAGCCCTGTGCTCTGCTGTTGGGAACGTAGATTGTTGCAGTCTCTTTGGCAAGCATATGGATGATCCTCAAAAATTAATTAAAAATAGAACTGCCATATGATCCAGCAATCCACTTCCCAGTATGGAAACACCCAAAAAGATAGATGCATCCCACGTTCACTGAAGCTTTTACAGCCAATATGATGAAAACAACCTTAGTGTTTGTGGATACAGGAATATATTTCTGAATGTGGCACATACAGGCAATTCGTACATAAAAGGAAATTTTGCTGTTTCTTACAAACTGGATAAAGCTTAAGGGCATTCCTCTAAATGAGATAAGTCAGACAAAAAGAAAAAGTCATAAGACCTTAGTTATAGGTGGGACCTTCACAGACTGGTGTTTGCCATAGGCAGGGGAAGTCAGAGACAGAAAAAGTGAAGAGGTTGAAAGGTCCAACCTTTAGGTTTCTCACAAATATGACTCCTGGGGTTCTCAAGAGGAGCATGACGATAATTAATATCCTATGTGTGAAAATGGTTGAGTAGATCAGAGGCTCTCATTAAAAAGGAAAAAGAAAGCTTCAAATCACTTGTGGTGGTGGATATTAGCTGGGGAGACTCCCAGAATTGACCAGTCAGTAAACAACAAAGGTCATTGAATGTGTTCAATTCAGAGATACTCAACTAACTGGACTGCCAGTCAATCCAGCAAATACAATCCCAAACTGATACCAATAGAAATATGAAATAGACTTTTCATTTCAAACAGGCTGAACCAAAACAAATCTATTTCAGGGAATGGTTTTCTCTTAGCTTTGATGGTTACACAGAAATAGATGGTGTCATCAGCTTAAGAAGAGAAAGTGATGCTTTGATCCAAAAGAAAGGGGGTTTGGGATTTGTCATAAACCTGAGTCAGAGGTCACAGCCAGGACACTGGGCCCGTCTTCAGATACCTCCACACAGAGTGGGCAAAACCCACAAACTGGCCAACTCTTCGGACCTAGCAGCTTGCGGATGCTTAGAGTAATTAAAAGCTACAAAAGGAAGCCGAGGGGCAGGGGGAACCGCTCTGGGGACAGGGGTACCAGGAGCCCAAGATCACTGCTCCAGGGTAGCCGGAAAGGCAGTGTGGGGAGGTGTTCTTCAGGTAATATAGGAAAGCTTGCGGAAAGTGAGATGATCAGAGCCCACAGTGTCCATGTGAAGCTTTGCTATTGGAATGCAAAGACCAGGCGAAAAGCACCTCAGTAAGGGTCATGGCACAAGTCCAGTGGGAACAGACATAGTTTGGGGGTGGCAAGGAAGGAAACTAGGTCAGACATGGGGTTTGGGGAGTAGATTGAGGGGCACTGCCTTGGTCTGCCCAGGTAACATATATGCAAACTCACAGCTCTGAGTCAGAAGTCCAAGGGGTCACACTGGGCTCTGGTATTAAATTCCATGGAGGGCAAAGTTCTGTTTTCTCCAGAAGGTGCTTCCTGCATATACCCAGTTTCCAGAGGCCCCTACTGCATGGCCGTCCTCAACACCTGCAACCATTTCCCGCCCACCCTGTATCTAATATCCCTTGTCCTGCGACTGTCCCCCACGGCACCTCTCTCTGCAGGGCTGTTAACTCCAGTGGTCTCAGCCCCCTTCTAGAATGAGCAAGTGATTGCATGGGCCCCACCAGGCAGCAACTTTTCCTTTAAGGACTCACACCTGCAAAGCTGTTTGTGTTGGTTGGTTGTTATGTGTTTAGGGCCGCATGGAGCGGTGCTCGGCTCAACTCTGGACTCCAGGCCATCACCTGTGGTTCTTCGGTTCACAGGAGGGGGTGACCCAAAACATTTTGAGCATAAATCACTTTTACTCATACAGGGAGATACTCCAAGAAGGTCTTGTTGAGCCCCAACATTATTTCATAATGTCCCTATGAAATAACCAACCTTGTTGTCTGTTTCTAACCCACTCTGGTATTCAGGCATTTGATTGGCAGATGTGTTATACATGGAGAAACTTAAGAACATAATAGTTATTTGGGTGTGACTGTTGCTAACCCAATTTGACAGATACAGAAACTGAGGCTTCCAGGGTAATTAACTAACGCCAAGCTTCAGGGATAGTATATGACTGAGCTACCCTTTATTAACATCAAACTGCATTGCTAATCTCGGTGCCTACAATATAAATATTAGAGATGAACCTTACAAAATTTACAAGTGATAAAATTATTTACAAGTGACAAATTATAAACTGGGACTTCTTAAACTGTTTCTATTTATGATCTCTCTTTTCCTGGTAAAAAAATTTAAGCCAGGTCATGTATATACGTGTACTCAAGGGGTATATAAATCAAACATTTGCTGATGATAAATCAGAAGAAAATATTTTAAACATGTTTACTAAGACCACAGGTAGTCATTACACATAGTTTAAGAAGCTACAGGCTAGAGCAATAATGCACAAAGGTAGTTTTGGAGGTTGCCTTATCCTGGGGAGGAGTGGTCCCTAGCAGTGCTCAGAAAGCCTGGGCCCATTGCAGTAATTTTTAGTTGAGATTGTGGTGTTTAGGGCAAGATTAAACATGTGTCCCGACCTCTCTATATTCCCTCTGGCATCTGAGGTTGTCTAGTATTTATTTAAAACAAACCAAGGAACCCCAGTTTTCAAAAGAATTTAATATTTTTTATTTAGACACATTGATTTATAATGGCATTATGATAGAGTTATAAGTATCCAATGCTTTAACGCTGAGATCACCACCGGCATCACATCCATTCCATGATCCAAGGTTCCACTCTCCAATACCTCTGTCTCTTAATACATCTCATTAATTTTTGGTGTAATTACTATGGCTTAGGGCACACATATGCAATAGTATCGGTCTTTTGGTTTTGAGATATACAGATACATCACCTCTACACTCCCAAGAGTCTGAGTCTCTTGATCTAATGCTTCCATGTTATCACCCATCTGCCATCCTTAACACCCAGTATCTATTTAGCAATTTATCTATCTAGCACTTTCTTAGATATTCTTATTTCTATAATTCAGGGCTAAGGGCTGACCCACACTGACACATCTTATTCTGTTGTCAAGGTGAGAATCATTCTATCATCACTGTCACTGTCTGTCTTCCCATATATCATCGATTTGCTCAAGTAGTCTACAACATATGCTTGAATCTTACCAGTCATCTCAATTGTTAACCCTTTTATAGGCAACATAGCAGAAAGTTTGGCATCTATAATAAAGTTATATTCTATCATAAAGTTAAAAATAGAAGAAAATTTTCAAGTTGAGTTTTTATTAATGGGAGAGGTATATGAAGCAATTTGAGAGAATAGTTACTCCACCCAGCAGACCAGCCCATCACAGCCCGGCTCACGGCCGCAAGCAGCTGCACGGTTCATCAATAAATGCTTTATTTGGAGGTGTTTAAAAGAGTTTGCCTCCCTCTTGGCAAGCCTGGCAAGCTTCTCGTGTTGTATTTGATATGCCAAATTTCAGTAACAATTATATTAGGTCATTCCCATGACCTAATATAATGGTTTGAGTTCTTTATGTTCCTGTACAAACCGATGCCCCTGGCTCTACTGTCATGAGACAGGACATATGGAGATATTACTGGTGCCCGCTCTAGCAAATAGATGATCAACGGGAAGATCGTGATCATGATCGTGATCGTTACTCTTATTTACTGAGCTCTTTAATAGTATTGTCCTATTATTTCTATCATCTTTTGATTTGTGTTCATTTAAAATGAAAAACACGATAATCATATTTAAGCTCTAAAAAAGCTAATCCAAGAGCACTGTTGCATTATCTTACTTAAAGTCTAGAAAGTTTAACTATCATGGTAGAGTATTGGTTAAGAAATGCTCCCTCAGTATGATGCTGTGCACTGTGCTGGTTGTTCTAACCACGCTGACTTATTAACTCCTACAATTCTGCTGAGTAAATAATGTTGTAAAAACTTGTTAGGTTCCTGTGGAAAACTGAGATTTATATGGGTTGTTTCTTGCTCCAAATCACCAAAGTAGAGAGTGATAAAGTAAGGATTTATATCATAGCAATCTGTATACTAAATCATCGCTCCCAGCTACTATAATGTTCTACTCATAATTTATGTTCATCTATTATGTAGTAATTCCTTCTCATTTCAGCTGTAAAAAATGGGGGTGTCAGGCCACACTTTGTTGTGTGTAGGGCCTACTCATGGCTGTGTGCTCAGGAATCACTCCTAGAGAGGCCCTCAGGGGACAACTGTGATGCCAGATATTGACCTGAGGTCAACCACATGCTAAGCAAATGCCTACCTGCTATACTATCTCTCCAGTCCTGACTGTAAAAAAATTTTTTTGAAAATGTGTTTCTTACAAATTGCTTTTCAGATTATCGAGTTAATGATAGACTAAATAAAATCTACAACATATGCTTGAATCTTTCCAGTTGTCTCAATTGTTTACCCTTTTATGGGCAACAAAGCAGAAAGGTTGGCATCTATAAGATTTATCATTGATTAGGTTTAATGCTCCATTTTTTATAACCTTTACAGAATTTTTTATTATTGATAAGGTGATAATCACTTTTTATAGACATTAGAATCCCAACAACTAAAACCCAACGATTTTAGACCAACGAGTGCAAAGAGCAGGCAAACTTGTTCCTTAGCTACTGGTTCTGGGTGTTTGCCATTTCTGTTTTGTGACCTACTCCAGGCCATATGTTTCTTCGTACTGACATCAACTTTTGAACTAAACTAGTTGTTTTTTTTTTAATGCAAAAGGCAAGAGGAGTTTATTAAGCCAGCTAGCTGGGGTCAAAGCTCTTTCTTAGGCACGCAGGCCAAGGCAAGATCCCAAGTAAGGGGAAGCTTTAGATTATATAGGCATTGTTTGTGTTATAATTCCCATGTTAAGTTCAAAAAATCAAAGAAAAACATAACTCAAGGAGAAACACAACTTAAGTTGCACAGACAAGTTATTTGATATGTCTCTGGGATGTTCTAAATGTTAGTACGCCCTGCCCGCACCCGAGCAGTTCCCATAGATACCGCTGATAGGCTGCTGTTTTCTTTTGCCCAGATGTCCTTCCCAAGGCCAAAAGAGGGGTGATGTTGATAAACTAGTAGTTTTGAGCCTGGGGAAATATGGCCAGCATGTAGGTTCTGATCTGTCCTCACTTCCCACTGGACCCTCATCCTCAGCCCCTCCTCTCCCCATGTTCAGATGTAAGGGAAACTCTCTTTCAACAGGGAGATGGTATTTATTTACTATAGCCAATATTCAGTGTTTATATATCACTGAGTTTCTAGAAATGGGAATTTCCTCCAAATTAAAAATATTGTGTTTAATAAAGGGGATTTTTTTTATTTTTTTGTAAAAAAATAATTGTGTTTGTCTTTTTTCATATTCAAATATGGGCATTGTTATTGGTTGTCTTCATCACACAAATTTCCAAGCCATAGAAAACTTTATATTATATATCTTGTCTATTAAAGCAAGTATGGATATGAATAGCTATCCTGCTTCCCATGCTTTTATTATCACTCAAGAGTATTGAACACACATGTACATGATCCTTATAGGTGACAAGCATTAGTATCATCATTACAATTAGGAACAGGTGAAGTATGAAAAGGTGAAGGACAACAGCAGACACAACACCCCACCAATCTTACTTCATCTATTATCTATTATGACAAACTTCTATGACTCCCCAGAATGTCGTTCTTTCTTTTATTCCCAGTAACCAATCGTACATTTCTTTGGTCATACATTCACTTACAATCTTGTTGGTATTTTCCCTGTATGACCAGGTGGTGGCAGTCAATCTATGTTGGTAATTGGAAGCACTGAACATTATTTCTGGAAAGGTGTTTTATTTACTTCTATACCACATTTTATTGAGTGCTGTGATTTACAGTACTGTTATTGATGGTTTAATGCCTAGATCTCTCCAGCACAACATCCACCATCCATCACGACACTGCTTCTCTCTAACAATGTCCCCAAGATTCTACCTTTCCACATTTCCCCCCTCATAAACTCAGCTCTGTGAAGCAATTTTCCAGTTCCATTGGCTTTGGCCATTAGTTTTAGTCAACCCCTATGGAGGGCAACGTGGAGAGTCCTCAAAAAAGTCAGAATTGAACTCTCATATGAGCCCATGATAACAATTCTTGGCTTCTGCCCTCGAAGCATAGAAACATGGAGTCAAAAGGATATATACACAGCAATGTGTGTTGCAGTACTTAGTGCATTGGCAAGATTTGGAAAGTGGTATTTTGTTTGCTTTAAGTCACATGCAGCAGGGCTCAGGGGGCTTCTCTGGCTTGGTGTCTCTGGATGTTCCCGGAAATGCTTGGGGATCCATGAACCATAATCAAACCCTGCCTACTTTGTGCAAAGTATGTGCTCCAGTCTGTGAGCTATTTCTCCATTCTTTGAGTTATGTTGACACAGTGAGAAAAAGACCAATCTACACCTTTCCTTCAGTCCTATGGGCACAGAGGCTCCAGATTGGCTGTTTTCTTTGACCTCTTCTAGAAACTCCTTAACTTGACAGGAGCATAGTCAGACTATAAACTTTTCAGATGTCTTCACTTCTCTCTGCCGGGTTTCTTCACCCCAAGCAGAACCACTGGACATCAGGTCTCCACCTCTGGACATCGGGGTGGAGGTGGCATTTCCAGCAGAGCAAGTCTTAGAATTCCCCTTTACTGCTTTTAGTTAGAGTTCACGAGTGCATCTTCAATCAACAACCACTGCTTTCAAACGGCAGCAAACAATGGGACACTCATGAGTGTTTTGCTGAGCAATCTAATAAATCCCATATAGAAAATATCTTGAGGGCCTTCCATCAACATTAATGGCTACTAGATTTTCTAATCTTCAGATGGTATTGGCATTCTATCATGCTAATTGGAGCACTTTAATATTCTCTTCCAATGTCTTCTATAATGCCATATTTTTATATATAAGTGGCAGTCACTTCCCTCGGTTTTGACAGTGTAGGCGACTGCTGGCAAGGGTGCCATGTTTTCTTTAATGGAAGTATTGTGTTTCTCCCTGGCACAATCCTGTGACCACTAGAGGTCGCTGGGTCTGTAGGTAGCACCCACCACCCTGATTTCTCAGGAAGCCTGGCTGTTTGCCAGTGAAACTTGACATTTCTAATAATCCATAAATGCATTGGCCTTGATGACTTAAGATGTGGGAAGCAGCCATCTTTGGGGATCATGGGTGTCAACAATACTTCAATCTTGCCTCTCTGCCTTAGAGCTTCAAGCACAGTGCTCCAGCAGCTTCTTCCTAGGCATAACAATACCCTGATTTCCTTCACCAGTTGCAAGTTAGAACACAGAGGTGCATTTTCTCAGCCTCTAGGGAACCGTTGCTCTTCCTAATAAACATTATCACATGACTGTGAGTCTATGGCCCATGTGGGTGCTTTGTCTCGGCCATCCTGCACACACGAGTCTTGAGCACATGCTGTTCTAGACTCAATGAATAGTCTCCATTTCCCAGGGTCCTCAGCATTACTGGATAACTACAGAAGAGGGAAAATAGTATGAATCAATACACTCTCCTTCCTTAGCCCTGTTTGACCACTGCCCTCCCAGTCCAACACTTTATGTTTCAGTCCCACATTCTCTTGGCTTTATTAAAAACCTATCATCTACCTCACAGCTACTTTCAGATATATCCTGCCGAACCCCCATTACGTGTACAGAATATTTATGGAAGTAGCTTAATCATTGCTATTGGCCTGTGATTGCATAAGGTGTGGGGCTACTTCCGTAGTACAGATAAAGACTTTCTGACAAAGCAAAGACGTTTGTACCATCTTGAAACAAAGGGGACACAACTGACTTCTGAAAAAGAAATGGGATCTGTTTGAAGACCGCAAAGTTTTAGGACACTGGGGACTTCAAGCATATTAAAATCAATGCCCAGAGTCCCAGCCCCCACACACAGTCCTTTCAATTAGGTGCTCTTCTCACAGTTGTGAATTCAATATTCTCTAGTGCTCTAATACTCATGATTAATCCTGAGCCTTATCCTCATCTCTTTTGCTTCCCTACACCTTTCTGGCTCCTCAAGAAGCCACCAAAGTAGAAACTTTTGTAGGTAGTTCATCCTATTTCATCAGCAGTGGAGTTTTGCCAAGTTTTCCAGTGCTCTGCCAAGGACCACTAGACTGGCTGACCGACAGAGATAGTGTAGTCACTTACCACCAGCACGTGATGTCTTCAAAATACCACTGTAGAGTCTGATCCAAAGACTGCTCCTAGTAGACTATTCCGGTGCAGATTCGCCTGGAAACACTGCCCCAGAGGTTTGCAAAATACGTCGTGTTTAGGAACTGCTTTCAGGTACCAATGCAGCAATGTTGATCAGTGAAGAATAAGGGACAAGTGAAGTTAGCTTTTATAACAGGTAAATGAATGCAAGAGGTCTAGACTAATCTGTTGTGAAGTTGTTTATCTCAAACACACTCTAGTCAGCTTAATATACACATCAGACAGTGAGTGTGGAGAGCTAAGCAGCTCCATTCACGGGAGAAATCCAAGGCAGACACAATCAGCTCGAGCTGTTAGAAGACATCAGTTCTTTTATTTTAAGTATTTTATTATACCACCGTGAGATATACAAATAAAAAGATATACAATTAAAAAGTTCATATTTGGGTTTTGGTCATACAGTGTTCCAGCACCCGTCCCTCCACCAGTGCCCATCTCCCACCACCAACGCCCCGGTTCCCTCCCCTTCCCTAGCCCACCTCCATGGCAGGTTCTTTATTTCTTTCCCTTTCTCTCTCTTTCTCTTTTCCTTCCCTTCCAGACTATGGATTACAGAACATACATTAAAAGGTTGTCATGTGTATACTTTTGCCTCTATTTAATGCTCAGTTCTAGGTTGGCATTAGTACCCTCGACAATTATTAGCACACTGTTCCATTTTTCTGTCTTACCTAACCTCTGACTACCACACGTTTGTGATAATTTCCACCTTTGATAAGACCTCCTGATATATGTTTCACTTGACCTTGGATATTGGTATCATAATATGTAGATATATATTTATGCCATGCAAATAAATGCAGTCATTCTGTATCTGTCTCTCTCCTTCTGGCTAATTTTGCTCAACATAATCTTCTCCATGTCCATCCATTTATAGGCAAATTTTATAACTTCATTTTTCCTAACAGCTGCATAGTATTCCATTGTGTAGATGTACCAAAGCTTCTTTATCCAGTCATCGATTTTCGGGCACTCTGGTTGCTTCCAGATTCTGGCTATTGTGAATAATGCTGCTATGAACATAAAAGTAGGGATGGTGTTTCCGCTGTATTTTTGGTTTCCCAGAGTAGATTCCCAGGAGGGGTATGGCTGGGTCAAAATGGGAGTTCAATTTCTAGTCTTTGGAGGAAAGTCCATATTGTTTTCCAGAAAGGCTGTACCAGCCGGCATTCCCACCAACAATGGATGAGTGTCCCCTTTTCCCCACATCCACGCCAACACTTGTTGTTCTTGCTCTTTTGAATATGTGCCAGTCTCTGTGGTGTAAAGTGGTATCTCATTGTTGTTTTGATTTGCATCTCTCTCTGATGATTAGTGATGATGAGCATTTTTTCATATGTTTTTGGCCATTCGAATTTCTTCCTTGCTGAAGTTTCTGTTCATTTCTTCTCCCCATTTTTTGATGGGGTTGTTTGTTTTCTTCTTGTAAAGTTCTACCAGTGCCTGATATATCCTGGATATTAACCCCTTATCAGATGGGTATTGGGTGAATATTCTTTCCCATTCTGTGGAGCGCTTTTGTATCTTAGTCACTGTTTATTTTGAGGTGCAGAGGCTTTTTAGTTTTATGTAGAGAAGACATCAGTTCTTAAAGCTAGGAAAAAGTACTCAGGATATGGAACAAGGAACCGGAGTGTATCATCTGATCCCTCAAGTGTTCAACAAATTAAGCACCAATGCCATTGACCAAACCACTTTATCATCTATATGTATTTTTGCTTAAGTTAAAAAAAAACTTAATAGCAGTGATTTAAGAGCAACAGACTGCTTGGTATTAAAAAGATATTTACTATAAACTGTAAGTTTTTTCAAAGAGTTTACTTGCAAACCCATTGTATTATTTTTATTAACAAATCACAAAGAACTTTGGTCATGCTCGCCAATAAATTTTAGCCTGCTTCACACTATTGGTCTCATTTTTAGGGTCTTTTTTTGTTTGCTTGTTTGTTTTTGAATCACTCTTGGTGGTGCTCCGGGGCTATTTCTGGCTTTGTGCTCTGGAGTGATGCTGAAAATGCTCAGAGTACATAGTTAGTGTGTAAAGCTAGATGCGTTTGGGGATAAATAGATGTGAGCCTTTCACTACCATCAACTTCCTAAGCCTTTTTTCCCTTAGATTTAACAATGTCCTTGCTTTTGTTTGAGTTTCAAGAAAAGCTAACATAGCTATGTTCTCATATCAAGTCATAATTGCACAGCAGGACATCCATAATTGTGGGCACTGGGAAGACAAAGGTTTCATTTATATAGAATTAAGCTGTAGAGATATATATATACATACATATATACATACATATATGTATGTAATACATATACACATATATACATATATATGTATATATGTATGTATTATATACATATATACACATATATGTATATACATATATACATATACATATATACATATATACATATATATGTATATATGTATGTCTTACATACATATATATGTAGTATATACATATACATATATACATATATATGTATATATGTATGTACTGCCCACTTGAGCAAATCAGCGGATTACGGGATATCAAGTGATCACATCACTTGATCACTTGGTATCCCATTATGATTTGTCTTTATATATTATATATATATATAAAATATCACTAATCACTATCACTATCACTATCTTCCCGTTCATCATCAATTTGCTCAAGCGGGCACCAATAACATCTCCATATGACCTGTCTCATGCAAGTAGAGTCCAAGGGCACCTGCTTGCTCCAGGAACATAAAGAGCCTCAAACCATTCCATCATGTCATGGGAATGAGATCTATAATTGTTACTGGTATCTGGCATATCAAATACAACAAGGGTAGCTTGCCAGTCTCTGCCGTGCGGGTAGCATACTCTTGTAGTCATCTCAAAATCCAGCATTTATTGATGAACCACACGGCCGCTTGCAGCTGTGCGAGCCGGGTTGTGATAGGCTGGTCTGCTGGGTGGAGTTCTGACGAGGAGGAAGTCCGGATGTGGAAAATGGAGGTCCTCATGGAGTGGGGGGTCGTCTGGCTTGTTGTGAGGGTCTGCTGGGGTGGCGGGCCAGGGCTATAACCTGCCATCCCTCCTGGGTACCTCATGAGCTGCTGGGCACAGTAAGAGCCAGTAGCAGTTCTGCCCCATGTATGTCTCTGGATCAGCATACCTGGGCTGGATTAAAAAAAGACTGCAGCAGGGTGGATCTCAATGAGCTAGGCTGTGATAGGCTGGTCTGCTGGGTTTAGTTCTCACTAGGGGATATCATATATAATTAATATATATTATATCGTATATTATAATATATTATAATCATATATTATTTATAATATTGCTTAGGTTTGTTAGCCTTTACACCAGATGATTCAGATTGTTATGATTATTATATGCTAAATTTTAACATACTTTATACAGCTATTATATAATTATTACATGCTATATGAATTTTTGGCCAATGTTTTTTACTGGGAAATAATTCCACTTGGACTTTCTTCTACAACTATGTTCAAGTTAATTATCCATAGTCATTGTCTTATTTATTTATAATATATAACTTAAACTTCATATTTGATATAGTTTCAGAACAAGTTGCAAAGGATTGCATTTTTTCACTCACTGTTTATAAGCCTGGTTTCTGTTTTACCTCTCAAGCATAGTATACTTTGGTGTTATTTCGATTTCTATGTGAAATTTGTATTATCTTTTGGTGATTTAAAAAAAAATTGTTTGTAGGTCACTCTCCCCATGTACTCTGTGGATACTGTCATTTTCCTCAATAAGGCCTTTATCAGACCCTTTCTCCCCAGACTGCAGCTTGCAGTAGGACTAACAGGCTTTTGAAGTTGCTTGTTAGATTTTCTTTGATGTGTTTCTGAAGATTGCAGAGAACACAATCAACCCCTGGTGTGTTCATATGTGTTTTGATGTCTTTTCAAATCCAATTTTTGTTTCTAAAGTGGAGAAGTTTCGCGTTCATCTTTCTAACAGTTTTCGTCCTCCCGAACTAACACCTTTCAGCCTTTTTCTTGATCACTAAAATACATTGATTTCTTCACTTCTGTTGCATTCACTAAGACTGAGAGGCAAAAGATTATGATATTCAAATACCTTTGGGAAAGAAGTAACTTTATTAGGTAGAAGTGTTCCTGCACATTTTGTAACTTGATCCAAAGTTGGAATCACTTTGGCAAATAATATTATGAACAAAATCAAGTGGCCTAAGAGTGGGAGTAAAAAACTGACTGAAAAAATCCAAGTTCTCCTAATTGCATCAGTTGTTTTTTTTTTCCACTGAAATTCAGAAATTATTTCTCACTAATTGCTCTAAAGGGAGCTTTTATGAATAATCAAATTAGTGGCTAGTTCTTTTTGCTTTGGAGAAATAACAGATCACGATTACTAATGAGATCCCCCAGTACATTCTTTTCAGAAGTTTTTCTCCTCTTCATTTATCTATTGTCCAATAGTTTTAGAGTAGTGAAAATGTGCTATGGAGCTGGAGGGATAGTCCAGCAGGTGGGAGTTTGCACACACAGACCCGGGTTGAATGCCCGGCATACCATATGTTCCTCCGAGCACTGAAAGGAGTAATTCCTGCATGCAGAGCCAGGAGAAATCCCAGAGCATCTCTGGTGTGGCATAAAAAAGAAAAAAAGGAAAATGTATTACGGACAGCACTGAAAACCAATGATAACGTGTAAAGAGGAACATGCAGGAAAGGCCAACCAATAACAAAAATGTGCCTTTTTTTTTCAATAACTGGCTACATAGAGGATCTTACATATATACCTAATAACTTAAAAATTTGGTGATTATTTTTTCCCCTAATTCAGTTCTGGAGAGATCTTAACACAGTTAGACTCATCATAAATAATAAGAATGCCTGTGTTCATAATATAATCAAGTGGAATATTGGTGGTATTGGGAAAAGCTTTTCTCCGTGTAGTGTGACAACTCAGGTTAGTTCCTCAACTCCACCCAGATCATTGATGCTTCTTTCATTGTAAGGAATTTTATTGTAAAGAATAAAATCAAGAAAGTGTGTCATCAACTGTCAAGATGAATTTTCCAGGGCCTGGAGTGATAGCTCAGCAGGCAGGACATCACAAGGCCGGCCCAGGATTGATCCTTGGCATACCATATGGTCCCCAGGCACCGCTAAGAGTAATTCCTGAGCAAAAGAGCCAGGAGTAACCCCTGAGCATCGCCAGGTGTGACCCAAAAAGCAAAAAAATAAATAAGATGAATTACCCATAAGTCTTTTCTCCCCACCATCCCAACCTCAACAAGACTGTGTTAAACTGTGCTCTTGAAATTCCCACTTGGGGGCCAGAGCCATAGTCCAGCGGGTAGGGCATTTGCCTTGCATGTGGCCAACCGGGTTTAATCCCCAGCATCCCATATGGTCCACTGAGCACCGCCAGGAGTAATTCCTGAGCAAATGGGCCAGGAGTAACCCCTGAGCATTGCCGGGTGTGACCCAAAAAAGCAAAAAAAAAAAAAAATCCCCCTGTATTCACATTAACTATTGCATTTGCATTTTATTTTTTCCTTTTTAATTTTTCTCTACAAATAGACATGAACACGTTCCTTGAGATGTTATGTCTTTATCATTTATCCATGTCAGCTGACATATACTAAAAGGCCAATAAGTGCTAATTCTATAAAATGGATGTAACTTTTAAAATTTCTGCCCAAATGGTAGAGTACCTGCCTCTTCCCCCCAAAAGTCCATATTGGAGAAAATAAAAAGAAATGGAAGTGCTGAGACTATAAAGATGAATTCATATAAATAACACTTCAATAATAAAGCTTGAAAAAAACCCTAATGCAGAGGCAATAAAAGGAGGGACAAAATAATTATTTTAGAAGAATAAAAAAGATTGGTGCAATAAACTAAGCATATAAAATTGTTGATGTATTCTGCCACATCAAACTCATACAATTTCATTTATCCAAAGATCCCATTAGGAAATTAAAATACAAAGATGAAAAAAATCTAGCTTCACAATAGTTGTAATAGAAAAGGATTTGCATTCAGTATATAAGAGCAGTTACACGCAATGGAAAAATATAGGTAATCTCCGTTGCAGAACTGAAGTATTCCCTGCGACACCACTAATGGGTAACTGTAAATATACCAAGACACAACTCTATCAAGATGGCTAGGAAAAATGTCTGATTTCACCATGAAAAGAAAATTTTCCTTAAAAGTCACTTAATGTAACACATCAAGTTCCTAGTAACACATTAATAATAATGCGTCAGTAGCCTTGAACAAAGGTTTATCAGGAAACATTTGTAGTATAAGGAAAGCAGAGCATGTAACTCCAGTGCCTACTTGCTCATTTAAACTTATTTTGAAGGACACTACAGCATTATCTAGTCAGACACACACATACCATCTAAGCAGCAATTCTACTCATGCTCCCAGAATTATTCATACCTTTAGGTCAGTATTATGCTTGTTGAAGACAAACTATAACAACAAAATCTTTTTAAACAAACTCCTCATCTATAATATATAATTTAGTGATGTTTCTGTAAGTTTGAATACTATATAATAACAGAGATTTTCTATTACACCTATGTCATGGACATATCTCAAAACACAATACCAAAAGAAACCATAAACTAATGAATAGAAACCATAAGAGTTGAGAGATCCAGATGAAATCAATAGTATTGGTAGATAGCTATTGTTCCTCAGTCATTTTTTCAAATAAAAAAGAATAAGCTCATGGATGATGGACTTTCTGAGAAATATTAAGGTAGAGATACTTGCATAATTTAAATAATTAATTTATAGCTAATGATACAGGGGGCAATTTACTTCCTAAAGCATTTAAATGCATTTGTCACTGCACATTTATAAATGAATAAAGGATGGTTAGTAAAAGGAGTGCAATCAGCAGTACCATTATCTACTAGTTACTGTGAAAATTACTTAAATCAAAGACACATTTTCCTTCCATAAAATGAATCTCCTTATTCAAGAGTGTTTGTTACAACATAGCACCTTAGGCATTGTTTGTACAGGATGCATTTGTCAAGTTTAAATGGTTATTGATATTTAAATGTTATATTTAGCTAGAAGTAGTCACATCTATTCAAGTTTATTATGTCTTTTAAGACTAAGCTACACACTCTTCTCGGTCAGTTTCAGTGAATTAGAGATCATAGTAATGTAATTTTTTATTGAACTGACAATTATAATTACCTTTAATACCTAAGCAAGAATTAATTCCATATTGCAAACAAAGTCATCACATCCCCTAAAGTTATTTATTCATTTCTTAAACACTTCTTGTACTCTTTTCATTTTATTACAAAATTCTTAAGTGCTTCTTAAACCAAATATACTTTTAGTTTAAACCAAAGCATACTTGACCATACCTAGCATCAAAATACTAACTAATGCATTAAAAACTTCCTTATGTAAATATATCATAAACTTAACTTGGATCAAATTAAATGTAATTAAATGTGGTACTCAGAGATCTCCATATGTCCTGTCTCATGCAAGTAGAGCCCAAGGGCACCTGCTTGCTCCAGGAACATAAAGAGCCTCAAACCATTCCATCAGGTCATGGGAATGAGGTCTATAATTGTTACTGGTATTTGGCATATCAAATACAACACGGACAGCTTGCCAGGCTCTGCCTGCGGGTAGCATACTCTTGTAGTCACCTCTAAATCCAGCATTTATTGATGAACTGCCCAGCAGCTTGCGCGCGCAAGCCAGGCTGTGATAGGCTGGTCTGCTGGGTGGAGTTCTGATGAGGTGGAAGTCCGGGTGTGGAAAATGGAGGCCCTCATGGAGTGGGGGTCGTCTGACTTGTTGTGAGGCTCTGCTGGGGTGGCGGGCCAGGGCTAGAACCTGCCATCCGTCCCAGGCACCTCGTGAGCGGCTGGGCACAGGGAGAGCCAGTAGCAGTTCTATGTATATTATATCATTTAATCTGTATTTCAGCCTAGAGGAGTAGAACTAGTCAGGTATTGCCTTTATTTGTGGGAGTTGGTGGGAATGTCCACACCCAGCTCAGCTTTGCTTAAGGTTTATTCCTGGCTCTTCACTCACGGATCACTCCTGGAAGGCTCAGAGATCATATTTTCAGTGAACACCAGTTTTTAAATTATTATTCAATATTTAATGTTTAATAATTATTGCTAAATGTTGTCTTCCGATGAGTTAATGATTTTTATTTATACAATAGTATGATCATTATAATAAAAGTGGATTTCATTCAATAATGTAGTAGACAATTTAATGTTTTAGTAATGATAAATGAATATCTGTAGCAACATTATATTGTATCACTGTATCACTGTCTTCCCGTTCATCATCGATTTGCTCGAGCGGGCCCCAGTAACATCTCCATATGTCCTGTCTCATGCTAGTAGAGCCCAAGGCATCTGCTTGCTCCAGGAACATAAAGAGCCTCAATCCATTCCGGAATGAGGTCTATAATTGTTACTGGTATTTGGCATATATCAAATACAACACGGGTAGCTTGCCAGGCTCTGCCGTGCAGGTAGCATACTCTTGTAGGCATCTCTAAGTCCAGCATTTATTGATGAACCGCGCGGGCGCTGATAGGCTGGTCTGCTGGGTGGAGGTCTGACGAGAGAGAAGTCGGATGTGGAAAATGGAGGCCCTCATGGAGTGGGGGGTCGTCTGGCTTGTTGCGAGGCTCTGCTGGGGTGGTGGGCCAGGGCTAGAACCCACCATCCCTCCCGGGCGCCTCATGAGTGGCTGGTCACAGGGAGAGCCAGTAGCAGCTCTGCCCCATGTCTGCGAGTCTCTGGACCGGCATACCTGAGCCGGATTTAAGAAAGACTGCTGCAGGGTGGAACTCGATGAGCCGGGCGCTGATAGGCTTGTCTGCTGGGTGGAGGTCTGACGAGAGAGAAGTCCAGATGTGGAAAATGGAGGCCCTCATGGAGTGGGGGTCGTCTGGCTTGTTGCGAGGCTCTGCTGGGGTGGTGGGCCAGGGCTAGAACCCACCATCCCTCCCGGGCGCCTCGTGAGCGGCTGGTCACAGGGAGAGCCAGTAGCAGCTCTGCCCCATGTCTGCGAGTCTCTGGACCCAGCATACCTGAGCTGGATTTAAGAAAGACTACTGCAGGGTGGAACTTCGATGAGCCGGGTGCTGATAGGCTTGTCTACTGGGTGGAGGTCTGACGAGAGAGAAGTCGGATGTGGAAAATGGAGGCCCTCATGGAGTGGGGGTCGTCTGGCTTGTTGCGAGGCTCTGCTGGGATGGTGGGCCAGGGCTAGAAGCCACCATCCCTCCCGGGCACCTCGTGAGCGGCTGGTCACAGGGAGAGCCAGTAGCAGCTCTGCCCCATGTCTGGGAGTCTCAGTCAGATTTCTCAGTTATTAGACTAACTATAATTTAAAAAGAATGAATGCATTGTAAAAAATTAGTATGTTAGACTATTCCATTGCTTAACTTGTTCAGTTTCTTTAAAAGTATCTCCATTAGAGTAAGAATTTAGTCTGCGGGCTGCAGTGCACCTGGTGTATAGCCGGGAGGCTCCCAACACCTTAGGGAGGTGCAAATGTGCATTCGCCAGTTGGTGTCATTAAAATTGTTCTTTATTCGTTTTATTTATTTTTATTGAATCACCATGAGCTACTTGGTGTAATCCTGTTTGTTGCTGAGGTTTCCAAGATGCACACACACAAATTGGGGAGAGTTTTCTCTGGTCTGTTCTACATCGACTGTTCTTTATACCTTGTGCTATCAGCTTTGCCTGATACGGGTCAATTTTATCACAGCAGAAGGTTTGACTTACTAGTAATGACCCTTGAGCCCCGGAATGTGGAGTGCTTCCAGAGTCCAGGGAGTTTTAGGAAAATCAGAGTTGAGGTTTCAGTGGTGTGTGGAAAATAAATCCTCCTGATCTCAGCCTGCAGAGTGGTGGGAGGGAAGGATGGGGCGGTGACTGCCATTGCCATTAGGGATGAAGCTGAAGACCATAAGAGCTGGAGGGCGGCATTGAGCCAGTAGTACATTGCCCTTTGCTCCCATTGTTCTAGAGATGAAGGGGCTACAGCAGGTATTAAAGGGAGATCTGGCAGTGACAGATAGTTCCTGATCAACCTTCCCTTCCCTATCTGCTCAGATGTGGCTAGAGCAGGTGGTCTTGCTCTCCTTATAATCAAATACCTATGAAGCTCTGTTTTTTACTCCAACTCTTATGACACAGTGTTTGTGAAATGACCCATTTCAGACTTGAAGGTGAAAATGGATGCATTTGGGTCAAAGAGACAATGCATAAGTTCTTGCCTTGCATTGATCCCAGCACCGCATGTGGTTCCCTGAACCCCACTATTAGTGATAGCCAAGTACATTCAGGGGTAAATTCTGAGCACTGCCTGATGTCTCCAACAAACTAAAAACAAATATTGAACCGACTTAAACAAAGCACCTAAAAAGTCATCATTTTACTGAGCAGAAACAGAAATATTCTTAATAAAATTATTTTTAATGATCTTAGAAAATAGAGAAAAATAGAAAAAGAGAATAAGGTATAGTCAGAATACTTATAATTAATAAGCAAAACAGTAACATTTGTTTTCATTTTCTTTTCTGTATCTACCTACCCATCCAATATCTTTTAACTATTGACAGTTACGTCATTCTTTTATCTATTATCAATATTTTATCTATCTATCTATCTATCTATCTATCTATCTATCTATCTATCTATCTATCTATCTATCTATCTATCTATCTATCTATCTATCTATCTATCTATCTATCTATCTATCTATCTATCTATCTATCTATCTATCTATCTATCTATCTCTCTCTCTCTCTCTCTCTCTCTCTATCTATCTATCTATCTATCTATCTATCTATCTATCTATCTATCTATCTATCTATCTATCTATCTATCTATCTATCTATCTATCTATCTATCTATCTATCTATCTATCTATCTATCTACCTATCTATCTACCTATCTATCTATCTATCTATCTATCTATCTATCTATCTATCTATCTATCTATCTATCTATCTATCTATCTATCTATCTATCTATCTCTCTCTCTCTCTCTCTCTCTCTCTCTCTATCTATCTATCTATCTATCTATCTATCTATCTATCTATCTATCTATCTATCTATCTATCTATCTATCTATCTATCTATCTATCATTTTTCTAAATTTGTGCATCTCCAGAGCATCTCTCATTTGAGTAAGTCGTTCACACATAGTAGGTTTTCCACATCCTTTTTTGGGACTTCATGGTACAGGGTCCCTCTATCCATGTTCCATTTATCAACCACAGGAACAGCTCAGAGACAGAGGGAGGGGAGTCCCTAGGGTGGAGGTGGGAGCACTGGGTACAGGAGGTCATTTTCATGACACAGCTGCTGAATAAGAGAGAATGAGTTTGTTCCAGCTTGAGTGCAGTTAAATGTCTCTTACACCATATGATATATTAGTCTTTTGTCTCTATGGTGAAATCCAGGGATTGTATAAAATATGTCACCAGGCAAATGACAATGGCTTTGAAATTCCAAAGTAGCATTAATTAATATTTGGCTAACTCTTGTCAAGAAGAAAGGAATTTTAACATAGATCTTAACAGATATGCATTAAAATTAGGAAAAAAAATTTGCTTCACTTTCATTTTTGCTCAAAAGTAAATGACCACGGTGCCATATATTTCTATTTGCTGTTACAGAAGACAAAATAGGGAGAACGATATCATCATGTCCTTACTTGCTCTGAAAACCAGATTATACTTCCCCCAGGTGTCTCAGGAGACAAAGTTAACAGTGAAAATAATCTTTTGGGTTCCTTGTCGTTTTTTTTCTTCCTGTAAAATGAATGCATCAGACTTAGCTCACTCTAAAACTTGTCCTGAAGGAATATACATGATAACACGTCTTATCCTGTTTTATAAAAACACAATGCACAAAAGGAAAAGAGAGAGGGGGGGAAAGGAGGATGAGAAAGAAAGAGAGCGAGAGAGGTGCCTTCCCTTCTTCCTTAGAGGCAGGATTTGTGTGTGTGTGTGTGTGTGTATGTGTGTGTGTAGGGGAAACAGGTATAGTGATATTGGGAAATGTACACTACTGGAGGGATGGGTTTTGGAACACTATGACTGAAACCCATATACAGCTTTGTAATGATCTATTGCACAGTGAGTCAATACATTTTTTAATTGAGTAAAAAAAACTTGTCCCGAGGGCAGGAAAAAATAGCCCAGCAGGCAGGACACTGACCTTGCATGTGCCTGACCTTAGTTCAATCCCCAGTACCCATATGGTCCCCCTAGTCTGCCAAGAGTGATCCCAGAGGAAAGTCAGGAATAAGCCCTGGTATGACACCCAAATTAATAAAATAGAACATTTTGTTATTGCCAAATTTTGTGTTTGGCACAAAATATATGGGGAAGATGAAGCCCTTTGATAATTTATCATTTAAATAATAAAGATAACTATTTGATTAAAATATTACATAGAGTCTGCTTATCATAATGACCAAAGTACTCGTATACTTAGGAAGATAAAACTGTTTGCTTTTTCTCATTTTACTCCAACAATTTCTTTAAAGCCTTAATATTTCTTCAGCCTTCTGTAAATAAGCCAGTCTCACAGATGTGCACACAGACACACACAGCAGATGTTGTCAACATAGGTCACCCTCATATTTTTTTCCTTTAACCTCTTTAATCAAACATTATTTCATATAAACTTGCCACCAAAGACTTCTATTTATGGGGAACATAAATTCAACTGCGTACCCTGTTTATCACTAAATTCTTAGCATATTTTTGTCAATCTGAGAAATTATAAATCCAAATTTTGACTTAGAATTAACGATCATGTTTGACCCAGAAGAAATTTTCTATTTTTATTTTCACAAGCGAGGGATCAGTGTCTGAATCTCACTCACGTGGTGGCTTTTTCTTCCTGATGACTCCACAGGAGTCACACCCACCTACCTCACATCCAGCTACACCATAATGCTGGCTGTTGTGCTCACAATCTCAAGGACACAGTACAAGCTGGGAGTGCATGGAGAGTGACACAGCCTGAATTAGAAGCTCTTCATGCTGTCAGAGCAGGTGCTGACTGAATCAGGAGACGAATCTGTACAAATAAGGACAACATCAACCCAGATTAGGGAGACACAGAACCTACAAGTATAAAATTCCAATAATAATGGAGAAACAGAATTTTGGGTAATTCATACCAACAGTTCTGATCTGTGAAAAAAGATCAATTTAATACAGATGGCATGTGACAAAAATAGCACCAGTCACTGGAAGGGACCAGAATGTTCTAGAGAGGAGGATGTTATAAAACAGCTCAGTTCAGAGAGTCCTCTTTTGGTTTTGTCTGAAAAATGTTTCACTGAATTCTTAGTTAAAAGAATCTGGGTGTTAAAATATCAGAAGGGATTTAATTTATTTTATTTTACCATTTTACATATAATTTTACTCAGTCTCTGAAACTGCTATTTTCCCTTGTGCTGTAATGGTCATTCTAATTAGGAATCTTATTTTATAAAAGTGTCGTTGAAACTGGGTGGAAATGTTTGGTCACCAATCTACAGCTGTTATCAGCATTTGTTCTCAGAACCAGAACTAGTGACGTGAGGTAAAATACAACACAGTCTGATGATATCACAGCTTACGTCTGACCCCTTTCCAATTTAGTAAATGAGCTGCAATATTTATAGCCATATAAATATATTTTACATAGGGAATTTTTTTCAAGATACTTTTGCTAAAAAAGCAGTTCCTTTCACCTTTTTCATGGAAAAATTCCAAAGAAGCAGAGTAACAATGGAGAATAACATTTATAAAGAACTTTGTGTGGTATCTGTGGAAGGAGAATATCATATTTGTAAACGATCCATGTTTCTTACACTCAAACTCTTGAAATGCATTATTTAGGCATGTCTCAAGTATCAGTCCTATTGGACATTGGTTGAGGCACAGTAAGTGAGAAGAAAATTGGTACTTCTAAATTATCTCTGTGGAACCAATGCGGGTAAAATATAAATAAAAAATTATTGACAACTATGACAATAGAACTCTTCCAAAATTTTTTCTATAATTTTTCCTTTATAAGTCTTTTGAAGGGAAGTTTTCCTTTTTCATTATTCAAAATGCTGTTGTGTCTTTTTTTGACACACACCCAAAAATATTGGGTGAGGGAGTCATTAAAAATAATGCACATAATGTACACCTTCACTGTAAGACATGGGACCGTGTTTAAAAAAGTGTGTTATTGTCATGCAATTTACTGCAAGTTTGATAGACGTGGAGGAAATGGTAATAAATGAGAAGGGAAAATATTGAATGATCTCAATAATCTGTGCTATATAGAACAACGTGGCAAGAGAAAGTGAGGGATCAAAAGTGGGCAAATTAGAGCATAGAAATGAAAAGGACAGGGAAGGAGACAAGGCTGGGAGGTAACAGGGGTAGGAGTTGGGGGCTCAGACACATGGAGTAGAGGTGAGGTAACGCAGATATACAGAAGCCAGAGTCAACAATTGTGAGAGCATCACCCCAAATCACAATAATCAAGCTACAACTGTGCCTGTTAAGGAGGCAGGCTGGGGGTATTAGTGAAACTGGGGATGTTGGTAAAGGGAAGTTGACACTGGTGTTGCGATTGATGCCAAAACATTGTTTGCCTGAAACACCAGTATCTTTGAATATAAAAGTACAACACCAACATGACAAATGCCTCCATTCCTTGGCATGTATTCATAAAATATAGAAACATTACTTGGAAAAGACATGCATGTGCTTCTGTTTGTAGTGGTGCTTTATACAATAGCCAAGAGCTGGAAACAATCCAAATGTCCATTGAAATGATCAATGAATGTGCAAAGAAATTGTGGTATAAAAACAACTGAGTGCTATTCAACTACTAGGAACAAGGGGGTCTTATTTGTTGCTACAGCATGGTTAGAATTAGAGATGGTTATGCTAGACTTATAAGTCAGAGGGAAAACTCACTCACCATAATAGCCACCATTTTCACAGTCCAGATGCCACAGCTCATCAAAGCCCCACCCAAGAGAGAAGCTGATCTCAAGCCGGGCTCAGCAGAGCAGCTGAATTCAAGCCCAGGTAGGGAGTTCTCGGAGGTGAAAGTCAGCGGGCATTTGTGGAGATGGAGCTGGGGTTCCCCCTTACCCTCCCTGTCACATCTGGGAGGCCTGGTGGCCCTGCCCAAGAACTGCCTCAGGGCTATTGGCCAGCATGCAGAGACTCAGGCACATTGGGGAGAGCTGCCATTCAGCTCTCCTTGAGTTGTGTTGCTGCTTGCAATGTGGTACATCACATTAGTGGAACCAATCATGTTCTAGAAACTCAGAAAATAAATTCAAGAGCAGAAGTCAGAAAAACTCGCACAGCACAACCACAGTCACCCTCTGGTCTGGACTCCACAGCTGGACACAGTCTGACCCAAGAGAGGAGCCAAATTCAAGCCCAGGCATGTGGGACTCGGAGACTATGCCAAGCAGGATTTTAGGGAGCTGGGACTGGGGCCACCTCCCCGGCACTTCACCTCCCTCCATAAAGGCCTGGCGGTCCCACCCAGAACTGCTACTGGGGCTCTCGGCCCAGTATATACACCATGTATTCAGGTGCAGGGCAGAGTCTCTGCCTCTCGGCCCTGTGCTAGACTGATGGGGTGTCTTGGGGTGGGGACAGGCTTTTGCTCCTTGGCCTGTCCTCCACCAGGCTCCCAGAAGTCAGAAAACCTTGTGCAACACAACCACAATCATCCTCCTGTCCAGACTCCACAGCTGAACTCAACCCAATCCCCATGGCGCATGGGCACCTGTGCAATATCTCAAAACCTGGTATACCACAAACATGTGGGAGTCAGAGGCTAGGTAAAACTGAGAAGGGAACAGTGTGCTGATAATCGTTGAAAATGATGATACCATCCGAGAAATGAGCATTGAATATAGGCAAAAAGATACACATGATAAACTCTAAATGTATGTATTACAATCCACAATGTGTAAGAAAGGGAAGCAAGAAGAGAGAGAGGAAGAGAGAAGAGAACCCTAAACTCTCTACCAAAAAACTCCTAGAAACAATAGACGCATATAGTAGAGTGGCAGGATACAAAATCAACACCCAAAAGTCGGTGGCTTTCCTATATACAAATAACGAAAGAGAAGAAAGGGATATTAAGGAAACAATTCCATTCACAATTGTGCCACAGTAAATCAAATACCTAGGAATCAACTTACCTGGGTGTGTAAAGGACCTGTACAAAGAAAACTACAAGACATTGCTCCAAGAGATAAAAGAGGACACAAGGAAATGGAAATATATTCCCTGCTCATGGATGGGGGAGAATCAACATTATCAAAATGGTAATACTCCCTAGAGCTCTGTACAGATTCAATGCAGTCCCTATAAGGATACCCATGACATTCTTCAAAGAAATTGACCAAACACTCCTGAAATTTGTGTGGAACAATAAACCCCAAGGATAGCTAAAGCAATCCTCGGGAAAAAGAAGATGGGAGGCATCACCTTTCCCAACTTCAAACTGTACTACAAGGCAGTAGTAATTAAAACAGCATGGTATTGGAATAAAAACAGACCTGTGGACCTATGGAATAGAATTGAGTATTCTGACACCAACCAACCTCAAACACATGATCATTTAATCTTTGATAAAGGTGCAACGAGTCTAAAATGGAGTAAGGAAAGCCTCTTCAACAAGTGGTGCTGGGAAAACTGGGCAGCAACATGTAAAAAATGAATTTGGACCTGTGTCTAACACCATGCACAAAAATCAGATCAAAATGGATTAAAGATCTCAATATCAGACTTGAATCCATAAAGTACATTGAAGAAAATATAGGAAAAATCCTCCACGACATTGAAGCTAAAGGCATCTTCAAAGGCGAAACATCACTAACAAAGCAACTAGAAGAAAAGATAAACATATGGGACTACATGAAACTAAAAAGCTTCTGCATCTCAAAAGAAACAGTGACTAAGATACAAAAGCAGTCCACAGAATGGGAAAGAATATTCACCCAATACCCATCTGATAAGGGGTTAATATCCAGGATATATCAGGCACTGGTAGAACTTTACAAGAAGAAAACAAACAACCCCATCAAAAAATGGGGAGAAGAAATGAACAGAAACTTCAGCAAGGAAGAAATTCGAATGGCCAAAAAACATATGAAAAAATGCTCATCATCACTAATCATCAGAGAGATGCAAATCAAAACAACAATGAGATACCACTTTACACCACAGACACTGGCACATATCCAAAAGAGCAAGAACAACAAGTGCTGGCGTGGATGTGGGGAAAAGGGGACACTCATCCATTGTTGGTGGGAATGCCAGCTGGTACAGTCTTTTTTGGAAAACAATATGGACATTCCTCCAAAGACTAGAAATTGAACTCCCATTTGACCCAGCCATACCACTCCTGGGAATCTACTCTGGGAAACCAAAAATACGCAGCGGAAACACCATCCCTACTTTTATGTTCATAGCAGCATTATTCACAATAGCCAGAATCTGGAAGCAACCAGAGTGCCCGAAAATTGATGACTGGATAAAAAAGCTTTGGTACATCTACACAATGGAATACTATGCAGCTATTAGGAAAAATGAAGTTATAAAATTTGCCTATAAATGGATGGACATGGAGAAGATTATGTTGAGAGAAATTAGCCAAAAGGAGAGAGACAGATACAGAATGACTGCGTTTATCTGCATAACATAAATATATATGTACATATTATGATACCAATATCCAAGGTCAAGTGAAACATATATCAGGAGGTCTTGTCAAAGGTGGAAATTATCACAAACGTGTAGGAGTCAGAGGCTAGGTAAGACAGAAAATGGAACAGTGTGCTAACAATTGTGGAGGGTACTAATGCCAACCTAGAACTGAGCATTAAATACAGGCAAAAAGATACACATGACAACCCTTTAATGTATGTTCTGTAATCCATAGTCTGGAGGGAAAGGAAAAGAGAAAGAGAGAGAAATGGAAAGAAATAAAGAACCTGCCGTGGAGGAGGGCTGGGGGAGGGGGGAGGGAATTGGGGACGTTGGTGGTGGGAGATGGGCACTGGTGGCGGGATGGGTGCTGGAACACTGTATGACCAAAACCCAAATATGAACTTTTTAATTGTATATCTTTGTAATTGTAAAAATAAAAAATAAAAATAAAACAAAACAAAACAAACAAACAAACAAACAAAAAAACAAACTGTTAGATGTGGCGGCGGAAACAAAACACTCAAAAATTAAAAAAAAAAGTGAAGGCACTACACACTGTATCATCAAGGCAATTTGATAAAACTCTAAGGGAAAAATAATTATGGAAGATAGCAATCAATTCTAAGTAGAAACTACATTAAAACTTTTTAAAGATCTGCATGGTTTTAAGTATGAAAGTTAGAGTCTACTTTTGAATTTTAAACTTGGATGCTTTGCCCAGTCAACTATTAATTGATTTTACATTCTTTGTTACTGTAATTAATATTATTTCCAAAAATCACACCTCTGAGCAGGATATGCTTGCCTTACAAACAGTTAAAGCTGGTTCATTTCCTGGCTCTGTGTATGGTCCCCTGGGCACTGCCAGGATGAGGCATGTGCACAGAGCCAGTAGTAAGCCCTGAGTCCTGTGTGATGTCCCAACATCAGAATCCCTAAACAAAAGGAGCACAACTCTAAGAGAAAGTTTGTGAAACTATATGGTAAGCATGATTTTGTATATAAAATTAGAGGTAAAATGTGTGCAGTTGATAAGCTACAAATGTCTTGGGTGATTTGACTTGCTAACCAGTCGCAGAAAGTTCTTGCACTAGAAAAAAGACCATAGGTCCGTAAACGGAGTTACTTATGACAAACCCCCACCCCTTGGACAATTTCCTCCTGCTCCAAAAATGGAATTTTAAACCCAGCAGTTTAGAATGTCCTGGCCAGCACAAGTAAGATGTTAGATGACTTGATACCCTTGTTTCTGAATAGTGAGGAAGAGTTGCATTAGCCAGGCTTTTCTTTTTTCTTCATCTTTTTTTAGAACCTTGCCCCTCTGCTTTCTGGCTATAGAGTCCAGCTTGTGTAAGCTGTTCCTCAGGATGCCTTCCCATTTGCTATTTTGGCAGAATATGGGCTGATAAATGGATGAATAAGTTTAATTAGATCTGTAAGTCTGGTCAAATGAGTTCCTCTGATTTAGCACTCACGGACAACGGCAGTGTAGAAGATTCCCTTCTCCAAGGCAGACTGGGTAGTCCAATGGAAGGCAAAGAGCCGGGAAAGGAGCTTCCATTTCCCTTTGGAGGGGACGAAACACGTGGCTGTATTTATATTCAACTGAAAGGAGGGCATTTACTGCAAAGTTCTTAGTAATTTGGGGAATTTAAAATAGATACTGAGTTGCTGAGTGTTAAGAATTGTTGCTAAGTTTGTATATTGGGTTCAGTTATAAATAATTGCAGATAGGACTAAAAATAATGACAAAAGATCCTACACACTCTGGAAAAATTTCTCAAACTCAATTTAATGATTAAGAAAACAGATGTTTTTAACAGCTTTAAAGCAGTTTTTCTTATTATTTACAGCTAACTCTTCAGAATAATCTGGTATCTTTTAGTGCCACTTAAAGAGAAATTGTCAACATGGTTGTAACAAGGTTATAGATGGAATAAATACACATATTCCTCAAACTAGCAGTAGCATAACTTTACATAGATGATTTGATGGAATTTTTCTTAGGTGCTAAGGATTTTGTGCAATATTGCCTGCTGATCAAAAGTAGTGTTTCTTCAAAATATTTTTATAGGTCAAAATGAAACGAAGTGAAAAAAAACTAAATGTTATTTATATTTTTTCTTGGCAGAAAACAAAACTACTCTTCAGATTCATTGGAGTTAAAACACAGAAAGGCCTTTCATAAAAGCCTCGTGTGTGCTTTGGTGGAAAAGGGTCAGTGCCGTGGTGAAGCGTCGCTAGCAAAGGAGTCGTCAGCGAGATGGTTTGGAGTGTGGACGCTTGAGAGGAAGCCAGGCTGAGTTGTTTTGCTCGTTACTTTCCCACCCCCATGCTCAGGACACACCTGTACGGGAAGGTGTTAGCTGGTGAGTGGGACAAGATAAGACAGGCTCTAAAATTTCTTATTTCCTACTTTCCTGTGGCAGCTCATATGTGAGACAGATTTCATTTTGTGTTTAACTCACATGCTTGGATAAATGTCACAAACCAATGAACTCTCATATATTTGTTGAAGCAGACAATCTCTGCTCAGATACTGGAGCCATGGGAAGAGGGAGAGCCTTAGACCCCTCAGACCATGGGGGAGAGCCATGGGAGAGAGCCATAGTCTGAGGGGTCTAAGGGACTTCTGGGCGGCTACTGCCTTCAGATGAAGTAATACAGATTATTTGAGAAAATCACAGTTGGCTGGATTATTTAAATTTACTACATAGGTGACTTTAATACTCCCATATTTTTCTCTTTTCTTTAAAAAATCCCTCTTCCAAGTTCTGTTCATTCATTCTGTGTGTGTGTGTGTGTGTGTGTGTGTGTGTGTGTGTGTGTGTTTTGTGGGTGAGTGGTGGGGATAGGGAAGGTCTGGGACCTCTATGCAACAATACTCAGGGATTCTGAGTTCCTGGTTCTGTGCTCAGAGATTCCCTTATGGAAGTTCCTCCCATGGTCGTATGTGGTGCCAGGAATCAAACTGGATTGGCCGCATCCAGACAAGTGCCTAAGTCCTGTACTAAGCCCCTAGCCGCTCCTTCATTCTTTTTGTCAGATCAGCTGTTGCTTTGCTAGTTATCACATATTTCTCATTCTCAACTACCCTGTTCAAGGAGACAGTGGGAGGTCAAAGGGAGGCCCAGGCTCCGCCCTCCGGCAGATCTTGTTCTAGCTGAACACAAACTAGCCCAATGGACCTGACTCCAACGGGAAGCGAAGGGTGGGATATAGTGAAAGAACTGACATGGGGTCCACTCCTCATCTTTCAGGGGACACAATTCCAAATCCTCTTCAACTAGCCCTTCCCACTTCTCTTCCTGTTAAACTGCAGCGTCCTGATTTAAAACAGAGCGTTGCTTTGCACGGCGGCCTGTGAGGAGAAGTAGAAAACGAGGCTCCCTCTGACTCTGGACAGGCCATGCCCAAGGAGGCCACAGTCACAAGGCGCTTCATTTTCAGATCCGGCATCTTTGAGTTCATCATGAACATGCTGGTTATTGGAGCCTGTAAACAGCAATTAGGGCTGAACTTAGGGGCGCAGAAATGATTCCCTCCGTACAGATCAGATCAACTGCTGCCTTATTAAAATGCAGCATGCCTCAAGGTGCGCCACAGCCTGTAAAAGGTATTATTCTGACCAAAGTGAGGGGCACCCGAAGGTATTGATTTCTTTACTCAACCAAATAGTTTGGCCAGCTCACCTGGGAATATCTTTTTAAAATGTTTGTTGCAACTTTGTTTTAAAATTATTATTTTATTATTTGGAGGAACATATCTGGCTCATGTTAATTAGTAGCAGGCTGATTTATAGTAGAACATCTTTGAAGGTACGGTGGGCCCATATGGGATGCTGAGGATCAAAACTGGACCTACTACATACACATCAGTCATACCTGCGGTATTATTTCTTTCTCCCCAGTGTTACTCAGACCCGTCTGGAAATTGATGTCCTGTAAGAGAAGGTGCCTCTCAATTGCACCAGAGGCAAACGAGGATTCCTGGGAAAAGCCCAGCACCACTAGGAGGCTGGGTCAGCTGTGCTAGGAAACTGCTCTACCACAATATACACCAGGGAAATGGCTCCATGACTTTTCCATGTGGATTGTCAATTGAATGACTGCTAATGCTCATGGAGTCGATTCTTTATGCTGGTAACACTAGATACATTTACCTGAATAAGGTTATTTGAAACAGTCATCAAAGCCCTAGCCAAACAGGGTGTTCAAACCCAATACATCAAGATTCTTCGTGAGCTGTATTACGGATTCACCACCAGGATCTCACCATTCTACAAAGAAGTGATCATTGATGTCAAAAGAGGGGTTCAACAGGGTGATACCATTTCACCAAAACTCTTCAGCGCCACTCTGGAGAACATCATGAGACAATTAGAATGGGAAGGAATGGGAGTGAAGATAGATGGTCGACAACTACAGCACCTCTGCTTCGCTGATGACATCGTTCTAATAACACCAAACATTAGCCAAGCGTCATAAATGCTGGCTGACTTCGACCGAGAATGTGGAAAGATAGGTAGGTCTACAGCTGAATCTGAAGAAAACTATATTCATGAAAAGTGAACTAGTTCCTGAGGCCCCATTCACTCTCAATGGAACAAACATCTCTGAATGCAACAGTTATGTGTACCTAGGTTGAGAATTCAACATGATGAATGACCTAAAACCTGAGCTGCGCAGGAGGAAGAGAGTGGCATGGAATGCCTTCAAAGGCATCGAAGAAATAGCTAAAAGGACAAAGAACTCCGGCTCCAGGCACATCTCTTCGACTCCACCATTCTCCCTGCATTGACATACGCCTCAGAGACCTGGGCCCTATTAAAGCAGGATGAGAATGCTATTCGGGTCTCCCAGAGAGGAATTGAAAGAGCTATGTTTGGAATATCACGCTTCACTCAAGTGAGAGAAGGAATCTGGAGTTCTGACCTCTGTCGCTATTCCAGAATCAGGGACGTTGTCTCGTTTGCCAAGGCATCGAAAGTCAGATATGCTGGACATGTAATGCGATTTGAAGACAACCGCTGGACTAGAGCCATTACCGACTGGATCCCACGGGATGTCAAAAGATCACGTGGCCGCCCACCTACAAGATGGTCAGACTTCCTTGTCAAGACCCTGAAGGAACGGTTTGAGGCTCTTCATATTCCTGAATCAACCAGATGCCATTGGGCTACATTGGCACGTGATAGGGTCCAATGGAAATGTTACTGGCGCCCGCTCGAGCAAATCTATGAATAACGGGATTCAAGTGATCAAGTGATCAAGGTTATTTGAAACTGAGGCTCCATTTTGTCAGACTTGAGAATCATAGAATAAGCTCATGGGCTGAGTTGACAAAGCTTCCTTTGGCACGAGCAGTTCCTCCTCCAAGTCACAATTCTCATGGCATAAACTTAACTACTACCTCATTATGTCTCATTTCTTCCTTCACAACTTTATTTAGGAAAATCAACAGAGGACCCGGAGTGATAGAACAGTGGTAGGACATTTTCCTTCCATGTGTTAGGTCTCCAACATGCCATATGGTTCCCTAAGCACTCCAGGAGTAATTCCTGAGTAGAGAGTCAGGGACGATCAATGAGTAGTGCTAGATGCAGCTCCCAAACAAACAAAAGACAAAAGCAAAGCAAACAAAAAGAGAACCAGTAGGTTTTTCTTTTATATCAACAAATTCCACTTTGTTCACATTACTCGGGCAGAGAAAATTAAAAGCATGTCTAACTGCATTTTGCTATTTTTACTTTGACTCAGAATTCATTGTTCTTCCTAATTAATGAATTTCTCTTTATAATGTGTCTATCATATGATATATACAGATATAAAGATAATAAACACACTAGCTTATATAAGTGACTTTAGCCATCTACTGCTTTATACGCATCTGGCTCAAAGTGTTTGCTGAGATACACGGTAGGAGAATGCGCCTTGTTCGTGATGGTAGCCATGTGTCTGCTACTTTTCATACACAGTAAGAGTATATGCCTTGTTTGTGATGGTGACCATGTGTTTTTCACTTTGTCAGACATGGTAGAGTATATGCCTTGTTCCTGATGTTGACCATGAACACTAGACCTCTCTGGAGATCCAGAGCGACTCCCTGTGGGTGTAGATGACTACACCACTTGCAGACATTCGCCTCAATTGAGTATATTCTCATCACATTTGAGGCTATGCTCTGGGCATAACGCCTGATGATTCTTTGAGCATAACAAATAATTAATATGTACAAGAATGAAAAAACAAAGTCCCAAGAAATACTGATAAATTTATGTGAAATCATGGTAAGAGAGCTATAATATCTGGTCACATCTGGAAAAATATTCTGTTATCCCAGTTTATTCCTGGAAGCATTTGGGAAGTGCTATGGCACTCCCAAGATGTCCGAGTAGAACCTGTGGTAAAAGTAGGACTGTTTACAGGGTGACAGAGAAGATTATATTGAATGAGTCCTGAGGGGAAGCGGGGAGAGGGAGGAACTTTCATCAATGATTATTTTAGCAAAAGCAACAATTCTTTATGTGACTAAAATGTGGGCTTCAAGTGGGCCTCTGCTATGGAGCTGTAAGTTACAAAAGGAGCTTCTTGTGGGGCAAGTTATTGCATTTCATCTTTTCCTGAATGATAATCTTTGTGGCTCCCCCGGTACTAATTTATTTAGAATCAGTTACCATTAGGAGGAGAAATAAAACCAGCCTTTTAGTCCTCTGTTATTCCACAAAACGTTATCAAACACCAAGAAAGAGTTGAGTGAACTCAACAAGAGAGGGATTTTCCAGACTTGCCGACTTTGTTGCGAGACAAATCACTCCTAGATATTATAATGTCACTTCTCTTCAAAGTTTCCCTAAGTTTATGACCTTTCAGAAGCTCAAGCAGCTTTAATTACTTGACTAAATGCTCTGATTTTTCCTGTGTGGTGGATATGTTTGAAAAATTAACCTTTCCTTCATCAACTCGAGTAATTAAGAAAATGTTAGAAAATTCTGCTTAGTTAACATGTACACAAACAACATTTAAATTTTATTCAGTGATGGCAGTGATGCATTTGCCTTTCTATTCTGGTATTCACAATGTCAAATGCAGTTTAACAAGATTTTAAAAATTGTTATCACCCTTTTAATGATTCTAGGAAAACTTAACACATAATTTTCTTTTCTTGTTTCTTATTCACCCAAATTCATGAGGATGTATCGACTGAAGTTGCCCTTAATTAATGATATAAATGAATGCAGTTATACTGGCCGAGTCAAACATATGTTACGACAGATTTGTTCTATGACCTCATTTCTAGACCAGCTTTGATTCTGGAGGTTCACGATCCAAGTTGTTGGGTTTTGTTTTTATTTGATTCTCACACCATATGGACATTTATAGAGTAAAAGAAAAGGGAGGGAGTCTTGCTTTTTTGTTATAGGCTATGACTATCCTGGCCGTTCTGTTATTTGATACAGCGTGGATTTGAGAACAGGCTTTGCTTGTCTGGGATCTGCGGTGTTGTGTCTTTCTGTTCATGTGGCCAAGCTTTGGTTTCAGAGCACCACAGAGTGACTGTCTCAAGTGTGTAGGCTGTAAATTTGAATTTATCTTTCACTTTATCCCTCCTGGTCAGGCACGGACAAATATACTGACTTCAACATTCTTATCAGTTTTGTTGGTCTCTGACATTTTTCCTAACTTCAATTCCTTATGCAGGTAGATGTACCTTTATTGGAAAAAAAATTCAATGATCAAGGTAATTCTCATTTAACCTAATCTCAATCTTTTCCCTTGAAAGAACTATTACGAAACTTAATTGTAATGTAATCGTAAATGACATTACAAAACCCTTTAAGTGTAATAGTCACACACATATGTATTTATCCTTACATGTATATGTGTTTGCACACATATATATTTATATGCATGTCTATGCATATGTGTGCAATGACAGGTACTTCTGTGCAGGTTGCTTATTTATGAAATGCCACATTTAATATTTTGATAGAAATTATATTTGTAGTTTTTTTTATATATTTGTTAGAGGTCATTTTCATTTCTATGTATAGAGCCTTAAGTATTTTATGCACATCTACTCCTCTCTTGGTAGAAATTCAGGAATTCCATTTTTTCTTTTTTTTTGCTCTTTGGGTCACACCCGGCAATGCTCAGGGGTTTCTCCTGGCTCTGCACTCAGGAATTACTCCTGGCGGTGCTTGGGGGACCATATGGGATGCTGGGGATCGAACCCAGGCCGGCCCAGACAGGCCGCAGGCAAGGCAAACGCCCTACCAGCTGGTCTATCGCGGGCCCCAAGGACTTCCATTTTCTGCCCTGAAAATTATGCAGTACACATCACTGCTCATGTTTGTCTCTGTGCACATATTTCTCTCAAAGATAAATAAAATTCTACATTTTAAAATCTTTGATATCCGAATACTGTTTTATTGTAGGAAAAATGAAATACATTAGGAAAAATCTCTCAGGAATATATCTATAGCATTAAGCAATTTCATAAGTATTTATCTGACTTCAAATATATTTTTTGTCCTTAAAAATCTTAATATTTTCAATTTTGTAGTTGGAACAATTATATTATACTGTTCACTGTGCATGTTCCTGATTATTACTGAGATTGAATATGATCTTCTAGATTTCTTGGTGAATTGTAGGAAATAATGTCATTCATCTCCTTTGCCTATTTCTGTATTGTATTGGTGTACATAAAAACATAGGTTTTTGAAAGTAATGTGAATATTTAATTTTTAATAGTTATTTCTTAATATCCTCCAATCTGTCATTTTACCTTTCAACTTATTTAAAAATATTTTTATAACAATTAAAATTTTCAAGCAATACATGGATTATTCTTTTTAACCCCTGATTTTTTGTTTTGTTTGTAAATATGTCTAGTCCAAGACTATAAATGCCATCGTTTCTCTGTATATTTTCATATTTTTATGGTGACTCCTTTAAGTCCTTCTGAAAAAATTTCAGTGTTGGCCACAAAAATCAACTACCACCACATTCACACTTGCTTCATATCCTGTATGTATACTTACTATCCACGAGTATACTTATTATCCCATAGTATACTTACCATCCTAGAGTAGGTACACTTACTATCCTAGAGTATAGTAAGAATACTTACTATTCCAGAGTATACTTACTATCCCAGAGTATACTTACTATCCTAGATTATACTTACTATCCCAGAGTATATATACTAATCTAGAGTTAGTTACTATCCCAGAGTATATACTTACTATCTCAGAGTATACTTACTATCTCAGAGTATATTTGGTATCCTAGAGTATACTTAGTATCCTAGAGTTCTTCCCAGCTAGAGGTGACTCTGTTCTTGCCCATGACAGTGCTGGATGTTTCCTGCTTACAATACAAATGTGAGTTTGGAGACAAAAATATCTTGAAGCAATTGTCACAGTAGTTGTTTAGAGAAAGAATGGCAGAGCAGGAGCGAGAGAGTGAGGGTGAGGCATAATGCCATCACTGAAATATTAATCATTTGTTTAATCTCCATGACTTGTTTTTCTATTTAATTCAACTCAATACAATTTAAGTATATTCATATAGAAATATGAAACAATTTCTGACATATACATGATACTTTTTCTAGTGTGTTTCCTTTGCTATTTCTATTAATTCCTATTTCAAGCCATAATTTATATCAATTCATAGATTTCAGTTTATTATTTTTCATATCTTGCAATTCATATCATATTTTGTTCTTCGTACAAATTGTCAAAATTTAATGATTTTTGTCTTTATTTTGTCATATCTTTTGATAATTTTTATTGGAAGTGACATATAGAATATTACTGATTGCTTTTACACCTAAATTATGGTATTTTATTTGTTTTTAAGAAAAATTTAAAAATGATATATTTTGAGTTAATTTAAATGAGAGTTAAATTCCAATTGATAATTTTCTTATTTTATTTTTCATTTTAGACGCATTAGAGAGAGAGAGAGCCTCTCTTTAGGGAAGACAGTCAGGAGCTGGTCATGTCCAAAACTGGAAGAGGGTCCCCACCAGACTTGCTCTGCAGACACCTTCGCCTTGAGTTTGCCGGCTTCAGAACAGCGGGACGTGTGCGATGCTGTGTTTGCAACTAAGGAAACTACCGAGTTTGCAATGGTTTGTCATAACAGGCTGAGCTGAAAAGAAAACTACACAGTCACAAAACATACCTCCCCATCTGCCGAACACATGCCCAAACACAGTGTATTTAAACCTGAATAAAGACTAAGCTCGGTTCGCTTTCCTATGTCGCCTGCCATCTTGTTTTGCCAGGTTGGAAACATAAATAATCATGAGCAACAATGTTTTCTTAAAGCTATTTTGAATTCCATAATGAATTTTTAAATCATTTTAAATAAAAAAAAAACCAAAATCTGTTTTCTGGTGCCCCATAGGATAATGAGGCAATGTTGATCCAGACAGCTTTAACGTTTCACATGGTTATCACGTATTCTCGTGTGCACAGAGCAGTGATAGGACTCATGGTGCTTGATACAAATGAGTTATAGATTCGCCATACAAGTTAACTTAATGTTTCACATGGTTTATATGCGATCTCATGTGCACACACCGCACAGAGCAGTGACAGGACTCATGGTGCTTGATACAAATGAGTTATAGATTCGCCATACAAATTAACTTAAAAATATAATGACAGCGTGATGATGGTTCTATTTTATTATTTGTTTATTTATTTTTAGGTTTTAGGGTTACACTCAGAGATGTTCAGGGGATCATATGGACGCTGGGTATCCCACCCAGATCAGATTTACGCAAGGCAAATGCTTCACCCACTCTACTATCATTCCGGCAGCACTAGCACCTTAAGAGATCACTTGATCACTTGACATCCCATTATTCGTCGATTTGTTTGAGCTGATGCCTGTAATGTTTCCACTTGTTCCTGTCACGTGCCAGTATAACCCAATGGCATCTGGTTGCTCCAGGAATACGAAGAGCCTCAAACCATTCATTCAGGGTCTTAACGAAGAAGTCTGATCATTAACGGAAAACAAAACAAAAAAAAAGTTAAGTATCTCTTTTCAGTTGCTTGTCAGGGATTTCTTGTCTGTTTGTTTATAAACTGTGTAACTAGTGGTGCTGCAGCAGGCAAACAACGTTCCTCTATTGCTATTTTGCAGAGCCTCTCACATGAGCGCTTAGTCACTTCAACAGCAACTGCGGAAAACGCAAAGCCAGCAAGGAGCTCCGTAGTTCACAGCAGGCTTGGCACCACTGGCTCTCAGGGCAAGAGGAGACTCTCAAGTCCCTGGCCTGGCACCCTACTCCTGCTTTCCTACTGTCCAAGGGGCTCATTTGAATCTCCCAACGCAGTGTGTCTCCTGAGGCTTCCTTCAACATGGAGAAACACGCTCTTCCAAGGGTCTTGGTTTCTTTCAATAATAGATCTGAGTTTCCTAAATTAAAGCCTTCTTATTCTCAGATACGATTTCTCGTTACTAAGTCTGCTAAGTGTCTCAGAGCGATGTGGTGGAAAAGGATCTATCACTCACTGCTGGTGCCAGTGCTGTCAGCTCAACCCTGGCTGGGTCTCGGCAAACTTAAAACTGAGCTGCCCCACGGTACAGCAATTCCTCTTTGGGTATCTACCCCCAGGGCAGAAAAACATTCATTCAAAATGATGTATGCACACCATATCGCTCCTGATATTTGGAATAACTGGGGGATAAAATGGCTTTAGGGAGGGGTGCCTAGACTACCCTTGGCCCTAGAGTTTAGGGAGAAGAGGTAAAGAAATAGAGTAAAGAGAAAGGGGAAAGAGACAGATGAGAAGCAACCGTGGTAGGAATCAAAGGGACGCAGGTACATGGTTGGCATTAAGGAACGAAACTGCTGAACACCCAAACCACAGCCTCAACAACACCGAGGTCAGTCACGAGATTACTGACGGGAAGTTGACTTGGTGATGGGATTGGTGATAAAAGAGTGTATGTCAAACACCTGACTATGAATAACTTTATAATTCACGGTGCTTTAATAAAATGAAATTATGAAAAAGAAGCAGGACTCCTGAGGCCCTGAGCTGGAAATGGAGGGGGATGTTGTCCAGGGAAGAGAGGACTCTCGCCAGGTCTGCCTCTGAGATATCCATGGCAAGTTTTGTCTAACATGATTTTAGAGAAATTTAAAATTAAGGCTTTTATTTGTAAATGGATCTACTAGAGTCTTCCATGATGAGGAGACAGGGGAAGGGAGAGGAGGTTTGAGGGGACGCCCTGAGATGGTGGTAAGGGGAAGTGGCTATTCTGACAGCAAAGTGTCAGTGGAACATTGCATGGATGAAACCCCAGCATCCCAGGATTGCAAAATATGGTGCCTAAAAGAAAATAAGAACATGTTGTTTTGAGGCACAGACCTCAGAATGGAGAAAATTCAAAATTAAGTGTTTATTTCTTTTCACCCCATTACCATGTGGAGGAGGTGGTGATCCGTACTGGGCAGGGCTTGGTGCTTACTCCTGGCTCTGTGTTCAATGATCACTCGTGGTGGGCCACTCTAAGACATGCGCCGACTGGCTGTACTCTCACCTCACCACTCCCATATCACTGTTTTCAATTTTTTTTTTTGTTTGTAATCACAACTATATGTCTCACTTCACTCGATCACTTGAATCCTGTTATTCATTGATTTGCTCGAGCGGGCGCCAGTAACATTTCCATTGGACCCTATAATGTGCCAATGTAGCCCAATGGCATCTGGTTGATTCAGGAATATGAAGAACCTCAAACCGTTCCTTCAGGGTCTTGACAAGGAAGTCTGACCATCTTGTAGGTGTGCGGCCACGTGATCTTTTGACTTCCTGTGGGATCCAGTCTGTAACGGCTCTAGTTCAGCGGTTGTCTCCAAATCGCATTACATGTCCAGCCCATCTGATTTTCGATACCTTGGCAAACGAGACAGCGTCCCTGATTCTGGAATAGTGACAGAGGTCAGAACTCTGGATTCCTTCTCTCACTTGAGTGAGGCGTGATATTCCAAGCATAGCTCTTTCGATTCCTCTCTGGGAGACCCAAATAGCATTTTCATCCTGCTTTCGTAGGGCCCAGGTTTCTGAGGCGTATGTTAATGCAGGGAGAATGGTGGAGTCAAAGAGATGTGCCCGCAGCCGGAGGTTCTTTGTCCTTTTAGCTATTTATTCGATGTTTTTGAAGGCATTCCATGCCACTCTCTTCCTCCTGCACAGCTCAGGTTTTAGGTCGTTCATAATGTTGACTTCTCGACCTAGGTACACATAACTGCTGCATTCAGAGATGTTTGTTCCATTGAGAGTGAATGGGGCCTCTGGAACTAGTTCATTTTTCATAAACATTGTTTTCTTTAGATTCAGCTGTAGACATATCTTTCCACATTCTTGGTCGAAGTCAGCCAGCATTTGTGCCGCTTGGCTAATGTTTGGTGTTATTAGAACGATGTCATCAGCGAAGCAGAGTTGGTGTAGTTGCCAACCATCTATCTTCACTCCCATTCCTTCCCATTCTAATTGTTGCATGATGTTCTCAAGGGTGGTGCTAAAGAGTTTTGGTGAAATGGCATCACCCTGTCGAACCCCTCTTTTGACATCAATGATCACTTCTTTGTAGAATGGTGAGATCCTGGTGGTGAATCTGTAATACAGCTCATGAAGGATCTTGATATATTGGGTTTGAACGCCCTGTTTGGCTAGGGCTTCGATGATCACTTCAGTCTCCACAGAATCACAGGCTTTCTGTAAATCAATGAGCGTGAGACAGAGCGGCATCTTGTACTCCCTACAAACCTCAATGAGCTTGGTTACTGTGTGGATATGGTTGATTGTGCTGAATCCTTTCCGGAAGCCAGCTTGCTCGCATGGTTGTCCTTCATCTAGTGTTCTGTCAATCCTGTTCAGGATGACTTGTGTAAACAGCTTGTAGATGACGGACAACAGGCAGATGGGGCGATAGTTACCAATGTCATGAATGTCTCCCTTCTTAAATAGTAGAACTGTCCTGCTGGTTTTCCATTGGGAGGGTACCTTGCATTTGGACAGGTAGCGTGTGAAGAGCCGAGCTAGTGTATTGATGAGTACCGACGGCAGATTCTTCAGGTGTTCGGGTCTGACTTTATCTGGGCCTGGTGCTGTTCCCTTCTTTACCGACGAGATGGCATGTCAGATTTCAGAAGGGAGAACGTTGGGAATGACATATCCATCCTGTGGAATTTGGTATGTGGGCAGGTGGATGTGGCTATCAAAGAGATTTGAGTAGAAGTCCTGGATAATCTTCTCCATTGCCTTTCTGGAAGATGTGATAGATCCATCAGGGCGTCAGAGGGCAGTCATCTTGGTCTTAGAGCTGACGAAGGACAGGCAGGCGGTGTGAATGCTTTTCCCGGCTTCTGCTGCTTCTTCCAGTATTTCTGCTCTTTTGTCTTTGAGGTCTTCTTTTATCGCTTCTCTGCACCATTTAGCAAGCTTGAACGTTAGCATTTGGTCTCCTGAGGCTCGCGCCTTGCCATGTTGGTGAATGAGCTCAAGAGTTTCTTAAGACAGGCGCCCCTTTTGTGTCTTTCTCTCTCTCTCGGCATTCTTCGCACAATCATGGAGATGCTGAACCAGTCGGTTGTATTCTTCATCGATGTCGCCAATGGCGGTATCTTCCCATGTTGCTGCAATGGTGCCAAAGAGTTCCCAGTTAGTGGTCATTCTGGGAGTTCTCTTCTTAAACTTTGCAGTCTTTTCTCCCCGTTGCGGGAGTAGAATTTTGCACGAAGGAGACGGTGGTCCGATCCTGTTTGGTTTGGGGATGACAGCAACATCGATCAGACAAAACCGTTGATTGAAGATGATGTAGTTACCTTCATTGTGGAACTGTCCACCAGGAGATTCCCATGTCCAACGTTTCGCTTCAGACTTCTGGAACTGTGAGTTCCCATGAATGGTCTTGGTGGACATGATGAACTCAGACAGTCTCTCACCCTGTTCGTTCCATTCTAGGCCATGGGTCCTGATGTGGAGTTCTTCATCCTATCTTCTTGGTCCTATCTTGGCATTAAAATCACAGACTATGATCTTGTAGAAGGTGTGATCTTTTTTATAGAACTCCTCAAGTTCTATGTAGAATTTCTCAATTTCATCTCCTTTCATCTCCTCTCATCAATAAATGCTGGATTTAAAGGTGACTACAAGAGTATGCTACCTGCACGGCAGAACCTGGCAAGCTACCCGTGTCATATTTGATATGCCAAATACCAGTAACAATTATTGACCTCATTCCCATGACATGATGGAATGGTTTGATGCTCTTTATGTTTCTGGAGCAAGCAGGTGCTCTTGGGCTCTACTTGCATGAGACAGGACATATGGAGATGTTACTGGTGCCCGCTCGAGCAAATCGATGATGAACGGGAAGACAGTGATACAGTGATCTCCTTTTTTATGTGGATGTTGGTGCAGACAACGAAGATAGAAATTGCTGGCAGAGGGCCACATCTCTTCAAGTGTAATCATTCTACCCGGTTTGTTAGGCATTCAAATGAATCAATGTTGACGGCCATGTTCTTGTTGACAAGGGACACCAACGCCACCGACGCCCTCTTTTGTCGCATGTTCCAAGGAACAATTCTTCTCAGGTGTCAAATACAGCATGATGCAACTGATGCCTCCTCGTCTCAGTCAGACCAATGATGTCGTACTTGATCTTTTGAGCTTGTACCATCAGATCCTCAATATATGCTTCCGATGCCAGCATACGTGCATTGAAAGTACAGAAAGTCATTTTAGTCCTTTTTCGTTTTGGCAGGCTAGGATGGCCATGAAATTTTATCAGGCACTGCTTGTTCGTCTTTCTTACTGCTGCCATATTAAGGTCTCTTTCGGGGTCAGAAAAATAAACATTTTTGTTACTGGTTTTGGCATATCGAACATGCATCAGACAGCTTGCCAGGCTCTTCCGTGTGGGCGCTTATTCTCTCATTACTTTGTGGGGCTCTCTCAGAGGGGTGGGCAGAATATTCACGGTAATTTGGAGGTGAATTGTGCGACTGCGCAGCGGCCATGCTCAACAGGGAAAGCTGGTTTCTGCTCTTGCTGCGTGTATCTGTGTCTCATGGGGAAAAAAAAATCAGGCAAACTCAGATTTGACACAGAGAGAAGAGATACACAGAAAAACAGAAATGTAGATAGTGTCAGAGTGACAGAGCGGCAGGGTGAAGAGAGACAGAGACACAGAGAGGCAGAGTGACAGAGAGACAGAGGCACGGAAAGGCAGCGATGACCCAGGGAGAGGGACCAGAGAGGCAGAACAGGAAGTAGAGCACTCGCCTTACATATGTTCCACCCAGCTTCAGCCCCAGCACTCCATATGTACCTGGGAGTCCAGCAGGAGTGATTCCTGATCTCAGAGCTAAGAGTAAGCCCTGAGTTCAGTGTGTATGACCCACAAGCCAAAAAACCCAAACAACAGAAAAAAATGCAGAGATAACCGAGATCTCATTCCCTCTTTTGTGGGCTTCATCTCCTTTCTCTGAGATTGTGATAGCCACAAAGCATGCAGGGATCAAGCGGGGTGCGTGGCAAGAGCAGTGACACTTTAAAAATGTTATTTAAATGCCGTGTTTGTTGCTTTGCTCATAACACAGCTGTTTAGGGCATTCACTGTTCCAACCCCACTTCCACCACCAGTGTGACCTTCCCTTAGCTTTTATGACCGTTTTCCCACCCACCTCCAAAACCTGATCCTTTAGCAGGCATCCTGTAACTTATTTCATATATCTTGTTACAACTAAATGGCAAATGGAATTATCCAAAATTACTTCAGTAAAGGAAAACTTGTGAAAGTTTTAAAAAAAATCTGACAAGGGGACTGTTAAAGTTATTATCTGAAGGTTCATGGAGCTGTTTGTTGCTGGCTGAGCCTTCCAAGCTATGGCTTTTGCTGTCTGAGCGTAGTTGGCTTCTAAGCTCTTCCCCTTCTCACTAGCTTCTCCTATTTGACTGTCAGTGTTGTGGAATTTGGAGGCATCGTGAGGCTTCATATGAACCAGGAGCTCCAGGATCTGTAGAACTGTGATGACTTCTTGGCCTGACACCCCTCCGAAGGGCACCCGAGAATTCTGAGCCCAAAGACTGGCGTGTCTGTGAGCTGCATGGGCTAGGCTTGGCTTCTCTAATGAGCTTAGTCATGAGGCCAGGCCGTGACTTACATGGCGGCAGCTATGGGATGTCCTCTTTCAGCATTTGCAAGTTTCTTTGAAGCTGACTGGGGTTGACGTAGTGTAGAGAAAATACTGATTCTATCTGTTGTCAAGGGCCACCAGAACCTGCATCCACGTTCATTTGGAGCTGGTGTCATTGTGCTCAGAGCTGGTCCATCTTCACCACAGAAGGACCGACCATCCATCTGAAACACAATGCCAGGGCGTTACTTCTGTTAACTTGGTGTCCCAATTTGACTTTCATAATTTTTTTTTCTATCTCCCTGTCCTTTTTGGGAACTGAGGTTTACCAACACAAAAGATGTTGACTAAAACATCTTCATTTCACTTCACACAGGATCCTGAGCCTCAGAGAAGCAAGAGCTCTTTGCTCTATGTGGCCCTGAAAAAGAAGTGAGAAACCACTCTTTCTCTCTTTGCTACTAGGCTCTGTATCTGGGCCACAACTTTATCTCCTTGGTACCCGGTGGAGTGGGTTTTGGTGCAGAAGGTTTTGTACAAGGCCAGCAATGTGTATACAAAGAAGGTGGCCGTCAGGAGAGGCAGAAAGAGCGACGGTTCTGAGAACAGTTAAATGTACAAAAAGTTAGCATTCCCCACCCTGCCCCAAGACTCCAGGAAAAGAGCCGTGGAACTCCTATATCATTTGCTTTTTCTAATTTACATTTTATTTATTTACTTACAACAGTCATTGCATTATTGTTCCATATTTGTGGGGTAATGCTGGGGCGACCCACACAAAATCTAGGAGCAGGGTCAGGGATCCCCTTCTTCCCCAGGGGATCGGCAGCCGGTGGATGGAGAAAGACGTGAGAATCCAGAGACGTTTCAAGATGCCTTACTGAGCACAGGTTCTGGCATACAAATCAGGATGGTGATGATAGTGCCTAAGCTGAGTTTACTCAGATAGTGACCTGAGTTTATGGCAGAGAGTGCTGCGTAGGTGGCTATTAGACATGAATGTATAAGAAGAGTCAGCAACAGGATGTGCATACAGTTAAAAGGGCTTCCTGAAGAAAACACGACGCATTTGCCTACACTGCACTAGTGGAAAGAGAAAAGTACCACATTTGCAATGGAAAAGATCTAAGAGGAATCAGATTGTGTGTAGCTTCTGGTTCTGTTTTGTGGGTTTGTGTGTGTGGGTGCCACAATCAGGTGATGCTCAGGACCTACTCCTGGATTGGTGCTTGGAGGTTTATCTGGCAGACTGGGAGGGGGACCACGTGGTGCCGGAAATCAAATGTGCTACAGTAAAGCAAGTGCTACTTCCCTTAACTGCCGCCTTGGCATCTTTCATAGTCTTACCATGCTATTTGCTCTTAGCAGCAAAGAGCATGACTTTCATTTGCATGCTCCCAATGCACACTGGACTGTGAGTCAGAAGCCTCGCTTCCTTTATATCTCAGTTATACTGCTGGTTCTTGAGGTTCAGGCTAGATGCAAATCCATGCTGTTGAGCCTTAAACTCTGGAAGAATAAAGCCAACTCCTATTCTAAATAGTGAAGAAACACTTGCTATATGCCCGGCTAGAATGTTTATAAAAACATATGACATAATATTTTGTAACTGTGTGGGACTATAAAAAAAGTCTGTACATTTGTAAAAATAACAAACTTATTTTGCTGTATTTCCAAAGCATGTTTTCCTGCCAGACAAATATTTTTTTTCATTTTGGAGAAATATTTCTAGGCAAGTTATCAGATTTCTCCCTTGAGTTTTGCAATATCAATAACTGAATATTTTAAGTTAAATTACAATGGAAAGATTTGCTGTCTTTCTCCAGAATAGAAATTCAGTGTTGATCTGTGGGAATATCTGGTCAACAATGTTGCTTATTTGTGTATTTCCGATAAATATGATTGATGTCAAATTGCTTGAGAATATTCCAATTCTTTTAATTACATTTAACCTCCTACTAAGCATAGTAACTGTTCTACAGAGTTAAAGAGGTAGGTGCCTTTAAAATTTTTTATGTTCTCTGACTTCTTTAGATTAAATATGCTCTTGTCAGACTGGCTGAGAATGACCTTCTGCATGTTCTTTCAGATCATTTGAGGAATATCTGAGTGTCTAAATTCAACGAAAGCTCAAACTGTTCGTGTGTGTATGAGTATGTAGTAACATATTCACAGAGAGTGTTTTACCCGCTGTGAACCCAGAACTAATCACTGTCTTTGTTTCCGCAGGGGCAGTTCTGTCCCCAGCAGGGTTTCCATGCCCTGGATAAAACCTGGAGCCTTTTGCATGCTGGTGACATTGCAGACTGGAGCTCTCTTCCAGGCTAGAACTTTCTTTAACAACTTGGATCAACTTACTCCGGCATGCTTTCTCACACCCAACTCCTCAGGAGGTTTGCTCCATCTGTGAACACTCAGTGGATGAATTTTACACCTTTGCCGTCCAGGGTAAAGTCCAGGAGTGGATGGAAAGCAGGAATCCTGTGTGCGCACCAGCTGAGTGAACAGGGCTCTGTTCTAAGCGCTGTTGGCCTTGGTTCAAATGCCAAGACATTTGTATTAGCTATAAGGATTTTTAAATCCTGCTCAAATATAAGTCTTTTTTCTAGAAAAATGAGACTTAATTCCCAAGCACGCTGGATCCAGCATGAAAGACTGTGGTGTTCCCGGAGAGCCTGGAATGTCGCTCTTCATCAGTAGGTGCCATGGCAAAGTGCCCAGAGGTGAAGGAGGTCTGGAAACAGGTGACTGTGATCGCTGTGGGCTTCAGAGGCTGAGTCAGTGGCAGGGCCCACGTGGAGCACTTCAGATGTCAGTTCATGAACTAAGAAGCTGAGTTCATCAATCACCAAATTACATCCCGTGTTCAATATTCACATGCGTTCAGTGGTCGCTGTGTAGGCAAATGTAGAGAAGTGACATTAACATCAGCACAGAAACTTTGGGAAAAATTTCCTAATTTGAAATCCTGAGAATATTCTGTCTGAGGAAACAAGAGGACAATGGCTAAGAGTGACCATCGTCCTGTGCTGTGCTCAGATCCTGAAAAGGCTTCCCCCCTCAGAAATTGGCAGAAAATTCATCATAATTCACATTTTACATCTGAGTAATCAAAACTTCTTCCATTGAACTATGGCTAAGTTGATTTACTTGAGAAACATAATCAAAGTTGTGGTACAAACCTACTTTTGATTCCAAACTGCCAACTGAATTTTCATTTACTTGCTGTTGGCCTTATCACTGCACAAAGCTGAATGCCATGTCTATAAGAAGCATCATTTAGGGTAAGAAACATTGATTATTTATGTGCAAAAATTTTTGTGGTTTTGAAAGTTTTGTCTCTGAGGTGCCAAGGAAGGGCAATAACAATCAGATATATTTTTAAAATTATTTCCTAGATTCCTGATCTTTCGATTACTCTCCTGATATCTCCTATTCTTTTTAACAGGCAAATAAAAATTGAATAATTTTACCAATGACACATGCCACCCCCACTGATGGCCCCCTGAAAATGGTTTCATTGCGATAGAATTGGATAGATATGAGGTGAGAAAACACTGCAGAGATGGAAGAGAACTAGACAGATGCCACAATCATGCCAGTTACGTTCCCTCAATCTCTTGGACTCTACTTTCTTGGTTTCTGAAAACATATGTGATTTATTCTCAATTACTTTCTGTATATAATACAGTATTATTAACCATAGTCTACATTCAATACCAAGAACTTTATATCTTTTCACTGTACATTTTCCTTTGTGTAGTTATACCCTTAATTTTAAAATGGAAATTATCATTGTGTTATGACATTATACACTTATATGCATATATATACATAATATATACTTCAGAAGTGTAACATTGAAAATAAACATTTCTATGCCCTTTTATTATGATTTATGTCAACCCAATACCCCTATCCTTACCCTCTGGTAACTACTAATTGGCCTCATAGTTTAAAAAGAATATATCTCAAGGGCCCAAAAGGGACAATGCAAAAAAGACATTTGCACTTCTGTGTCCATTTCAGCAATATTGACAATAGCCACAATCTGGAAACAATCCAAGTGCCCAAGAACAGATGACTGGATCAAGAAACTATGGTATATCTACACAATGGAATAACTTGGCTGTATGAAAAGATAAAATAATGAAATTTGCTGCTATGTGGATGGATCTGGAGAGAGTCATGCTGAGTGAGATCAGCCAGAGGAGAGGAACAGACACAGAATGACCTCGTCTGTGGGATATGCAGAAACATGGCAGAGGAATAGCAGATGCCCAAAGACAGTAGGAACCAAGAACACGAGCACTGGTTCCCATCAGAAATCTTCCACTCGGAAGAGTTGGGGGTGGAAGGAGTGTAGTGGGGGAGAGAAATAATCACTCTCGGGGAGGACTGGCTGCTGAAAGGTTACCACCAAGAGCCCTGCACAGAGGCAGGTTGGGGGCTGGAGTGGGAGGAAAGCTGGACATTGGTAGAGGGAAGTGGATGCTGATGTGAAAATGAGTGTTGGGAAATTGTAACCCTGAAACTCAATTGTGACTTTGTAGCTCATTGTGACTCTCTTTAAAAATAGAAGGAAGAAAAAGTATTGTATAATCAGTTTTCTTTCTTCATAAGCCATGTATACATTAATAATCTGATGCTTGACTTTCTGCAACTGACTTATTTAATTAAGCTTGATACCCTCCAGGACCATTCAGGATGCTGCAAATTGCAGCATTTAATATTTCTTTATTGCTGTGTGGTGTTATATTTGTATCTATTAACATCTTTTTTAATCAGTTAATTAGTGGGTAGGCAATTAGGTTGTTTCCTACTCTTGGATCTATAAATAATAATGCAATGTAAACAATGCAATAATAAATTTGCAATAATATATTACCATATAGATATACAAATATATGTAAATAAAATTAGTAAATGAAATTAGTAAATTAGTAAATGAAATTAGATTTCAGGGGGCTAAACTCTAAACCAAGAACAACGGGATTATATGGAATTGGAAGTTTATATGCTTTGATCAGCATCTCCTCAGTTACTATATACCTCAGGTCCTGAAAAACATCATATCATTTATTCTATAGAATCTGTTTTATATTACATATATTCATATATGCATGAGATCCTCTAGTACTTTTCCTTCTATAACTGACTTATTTAATTTAGCATAACATCCTACAAGGTTAGCTGTATTGTTCGCTTGTTTGCAAATAACCAGATTACTTCTTTGTATGGAAGAATTTTTATATATATACATGCATTATTGTATACATTATTTTATACATTATATATTCTATACTATATGTACATATATACAATATACATATATGTATATATAGTATCATTTTGTTGAGTATCTGCTTGGGAGCTGAACCATAATTTGGACTGGACCAAAATTAGAGGGAGTGCTCTGACGTAAATCAACCTGCTGCTCCCCGCCCCCCCGCAGTTTTCTCCCGAGGACCCTGAGCATGACGCTTAGACACGCACTTAATGAATTCCTGATGGATTTATCTTATTTTGTATTGTCCTTCATCATGTGTTCTGAGTATAATAAAAATGAGCTATGACCACTGCCTTAAAACAAAACAAAACTTGCAAGGAGCCTGTCACCCTGGCATCTGGCACCTGTTTTGGTCTTGTTATGTTTGTATTATGTCAATAATCAAAAGTGTTGAATTAATTGGTTAAGTGATGTTTTGACAATGCTGTAGTTCTATCATCAATCATGGCAGATGATAAAATTAATACAATGAAATCCTACCATAGCCACACTACAGTGAAAACTTTCTTTTCATTAGTAAAAACAGCTTCTTGCCAAGACTGCTTTCTCCCTCTAATTCATCAACTTGACGTAGAGATTGACAGAAGTCAATCTCCCCCACTGAATGTATCTGTCCGTTTACTTTTCTTTAGTGGCATTTGATGATTTATATGACAAGTTACTCTAACAGCTAGCACCTTTTTTCATCAAACTTGCTTCTTCCTTTAATACTGACACAAATTTTCTGTATTTGTATAAAAAATTGCTCCCTAGAATTATTTGTGAAGTTAGAGAATTACCTCTCTAATTTTACACTAAACTGTCATGGACAAATTCCTCTTGCCATCCTGTCTATCTTAATGCTAGATGTTGTTTCAACCTGAGAGAAAAATGATGCATTTGAGAAACATCTATACCCCAATAAAACCGTGTCAGTGGTCAGATGCTTAATCTGCCTAAACATAGGTGATGTGTGCCATTTGATTCTGTAAAAAAGATATCCATCCAGAAAATTATTGTTGATAATCACTGTATCACTGTATCACTGTCTTCCCGTTCATCATAGATTTTTTTTTCGAGCGGGCACCAGTAACATCTCCATATGTCCTGTCTCATGCTAGTAGAGTCCAAGGGCTAAGACGATTTACTGACTTCTGCCTTAACTCTGTATGCTCAATAATGTTTTCAATGCAGTAACAGATTAAGCAAGAGCATTTTTATAGAATTTGTATTTTGAGAGATGTAATATGAAAATTATGGAAAATATGTTTGTAATCTTGATGCTATGATATTGTATTTCATATTCACAAGCTTTCTTTTCTATAATGAATTATGAAATTTGGAAAATAAATTTAACTCTCCTTTGGGATTTTTATTTACACATTTATTTATTTATTTGATATTTTTGGAGACAAACCTCCTGACTTTGTGATGGAGGGTTACTCCTGACAGTTGGGGGTACCATGCAGTGCCAAGCATTGAACCCAGGCCTCCTACATGCAAAGTACAAAGTATATTATCAGACCTTTGCTGCTTCTTTCCAGAAACCGCTCAGATTCTATGTGTTCATGATGAAAACGACTGCATTAAAGCAACTCCATTTCATAGAGTAGAGTCTCTATATAGGGACTGCACGATCCACATTAAAATATATAGATAGGAATCTGAGTATAGACAAGAGTATGAATGTGGATAGAGACATACAGAGAGAAGGATTTCTTCCTCTTCCATATAGAGGAAGAAATCTAGACAGAGCCAGAGATGCAGATATAAGGTATGTTGTAAACTTTGGGTATATGTTTAGCAAGTACCTATTTCTATACCAATAAAATATAAAGATACTGTTACCTAGCATCAATTACCTTAAATTCCAATAGAATTTTTTCCCCTACAAAACAAGTTGATATAAATTCTATAAGAAAATACTTTGTGGACCTTCTGAATAAATGCCATTTTAATTTTTTCTTATTCAGTTGACATTTTAAAATTCAATTTTCTTATATTTTGAAGACTTTTTTCCACAATAAGTTTATTTAACATCTAATATCTTATCTATCAGTTCAGATTTCCATATTTTAATTTGATTATCAATGCTTTATAATTTATATTTCAGATAAAATTATCTAATATAACTATGAATTATATTTCAGATATATTTCTAATTATAATTTAGAATTTCAGAGATTGAACTTGACAAATTTCTATTTATAGGACTTACCACATTCATACCAATGTTTCAGAGACACCCAAAAGTTCCCTTTGTATTTTTCATTATGCCTTTGTCCATCCTTTAACTATTATAGTTTCCACTGGGAATAAGACTGTAGGAGTTTGATTTATTTGTCTTTTTTAAATTCATCTGATTAGTTATTTATATTTCACATATGAATGGAACCATCTGGTAATTGTCTTTCACTTCCTTACTTATCTTATTATAATCAACTCAACCGTTGCAATATGAAAATAAATTAGTTTTTTGAGAAGGCATTGTGGAATGAGTGGTGCCTACATGGAATTGTTAAGAGTTGTATGAAAAATACGACATACTACATATCACTCATAGTCACAAGAGACAAATAATTAGCTGTTTGATCACTTTAAAAGAATAAAACATAATGCCATTCATAGTATAAACAAATCATAGTTATAAAAGTCTGTTCTTTGCTGTGCACACACAGTAGAAAATTAATTTGATTCTGTGTTTAATTCCAATAAAGTAATTCACATACTTTACAAGGATATTTATCTATACCACTAAAATAAACTTGGATTAATTATTTACAGTATATTATCTATTTTTCTTGTCAGAAACTTTTTTTATCCATATAGTAATGACAACTATTGGCTCTGTAAAAATTATGATTCACACACCTGGATCCTCTTGTTTTCTGTTCAGGGCTGTGCTCCACTAGTTTCCTTTGTAAGGCGAGGAATATCTGGAGAGGAAAGATTTCTTTAATCCCATGCTTTTATATACAGCTGCCTACAGTAATAGGGGCCAGGTGAAATACGAAATGGTAAACTGTATTATGGACCTCACTGTGGCTCACACTACAGACAGAATTAACTGGATCTCAAATAATAAGACTAAAATCTAAGTGAGGTCAAGTTATAGAAGCTATAACTACTTCTGGATATTGGTATAAATTTTTAGCGAGAGCAAATAGATTAGATGAAGAAATTTTCATGGATAATGCATGGCATCAATCCTCAGTACTAAACTTTGTGTTTCATGCTAGAACTAGTAAGTTGCCGGGTCTTTATGCTCTCAGTTGTGTGTGCTGAGAGTATGGATTGGAAGTTTGTGCTGGAATAAGGAGAAGATACAACCTGAGTTATTCCTTAGCAATGCAACGTTGGGCAACCTGTGAAACAAAGCAGTGTCTCATGAAAGACTAAGACGAATCTGTGAGAAATCTAGTGCGCCACGGCTGCGGTCACAGTAGAGCACCACCAGGGTGGCTTCACATGGAGTTCAGAGCCTCGTATCTGGAGCCAGAATGCAAAGCCATGGAGCTAGCTGTGTTGTATGTTCCACACATACAACTCTCAGCCAGAGCAGGCCACAGCTCTCTGGGTTTCCAGTGATTTGCTGGTAATCAGCGTGCCTGAGTTTGTAGGCCGCGTCACAAGGTGCTTTCTGTTCTTAGAACGTGCCTGTGTCATATTTTCCTGGTTTTGGAGACACCAGTCAGGCTGGAATGAGGCGCCCACTGTACTCCAGGATGGCCTCATCTCAACTATTATCTTTAACATTAACCTTTGACCCCCCCAACGTGTCACTCTGTCCAACACGGTTCTGAATAAGAATGGTAAGAGGAAGAACAGACCCAAAGGGGGACGTGGTGCTCGCATCAGTGTGGGGGCACCCTGGGTTCTTTCAGTGTAGCTCTGAACTGATGCCAGACCATTCCAGCGGGTTGGGAACGCCCCCAGGGTTACATAGTCCTGTTGTTTTCTAAGAGCAACTTTCCCAGGGAAGTTCTTGCACTGAGCCTAACTTAACTTTAAATGTCCCCTTCGAGTTTCTTTCTGCCGGTTTACCAAATCTATCCTCCAACGCAGGTAAGTGATGCTCTCTGCCTGCTTCCACGCCAGCTACTTTTCAACAATGCCTTTGCTGTTATAGATTTTTTTTCTAACAGACTGTCAGCTTTTGAGGGGAATAATATGTTTCATTATAGACTCTGTGAAAAATGTACTCTTTGGATCAGTTGTTTTTAGGAGTAAAGCACTAATGAGAGAGTGCCTTCCTGATCACGAGTAAAGCTCTGGACCTGTATTTGTTAAGTTTCACAGTTCACATAATAAGTAAAAACAGTAACTTAATTTTCAAAATTTATTTTAATCATTTCTGTACGTTGTATCAAATTCAATTATCAGTGTGTCTATAAAAATCTTTTTCTTCCATCAAGTAACATTTAACAAGAACAGAAGCCAAGTAACTGCCTCCGTTTGTACATTTCAAGCTACACATCATGCTGTAGGAGAGAGATGACTTCTTTGAGACCACTTTTTCCTATCATAAATGTTGTAAGCAGGTAAAGGTGGGCAACGAGAGGCATAGCGGTGGCAGGACGCCAAGAAAGCGAATATGAACAGAAGCTTTTGTGCTCTCCTTTGTACAGAAACACTATGTTCTCATTCATTTTCCTCCAGTGGGAAGGAGAATACAAACCAAGTCAATGTTGGACTCACATAGAGAACAATAAAATCACCCCATGACATAACTTTGCAGATAGAGCACCACGTTATTTTACAAGAAAAGCTATGAAACATTCATAGTATTGCGAATTTCTGTCATTTCATGTGAAACTCTAAAAGTTTCTGCAAAACAAATGAATATTTCTCTGAATATTCTAAGGCATGAGAAATAATTGAAATTTATTTTGAATTTATTCCCCTGGCCACTGTACTAGGACAGAAGTTTGAAGAATTCCTATGTTCACCCAGTCTATGTTCACCCTGAGCTTGGGCTCTGGAGGTTAGGTAGTAGTTTACATTCATTGCAATTGATTGTGGCATGGCAGCTGTGTTTTCACTGTGTTTGAGGACTTTCTATCATTAAGTTACATTATTATTAAGGTCAACTTTAGTAGCCATGGAACAGAGCCCTTGTTTAAGAGAATTGCCTCTTTGTGGACTTTTATCAAGAAGACATGAATTATTCTTAAATTTTCCGTCAGGAATGCCACATTTGTATGATTGTATCAGATTATAGAAAATATAATGTTAACATAAAGGCTTTCTAAAGCCACCTTACATATTGCAACAAGAGCTGTAAAGAGTTTTTTTAACCTCTCGTAATTCTGTAGCATTTTTTGGTCTTGACTTCCTATTAGTTTCATTGATATAAGGCTATATCATTGTGTTGGTTCATAAATGATTCCATTTTTCCTCATTTCTTATCTTGCCCAAAACATCCAAATGTTGCTGAGCTAGAACAAGAGTGTACTTAAAAGCTTGAATTTTCTTAGGGAAGAGAGAAGGAAAACCTGCCAGAGTCAGAATGTGCTCTCAGTGATAACCCGGAAATTAGATTTTCTGTCAGGCTCCAATGAGCTCATCAAATATTTAGAGGGTCCTATGCAAATAGTAATACCAAGAGATAGGCTGCATTTAGCATTGCAGGTTGTGGTAATGGAGTAGATGAAACCGAAGATTAGTTCTTATACTTCTAGTATTTTTTGCCTTTTCTTCTTAAAAGTATAATTTATCAAATAGCTAATCTGTATCAGCAGAGTACATGTAAGTTAAGCGTGGCTGAGCCCGGTGTTTCGGACAGAAATTGTCCTGGGGAACCAAGCCGGTATTATGCCCTCAGGCAGGAGGATGTAAGCATCAGCCAGGAAGAGAGTAAGGGAACAGCAGTGAGACAAAGGCAGACTCTGATCAGGAAGGAGAAACCTCACCCCAGGGCACGGCTGGGCTGAGGAAGGGATGCAGAACTCAGCAGAGTCTTTATCTCCCTCTGTTCCTTCAGTCTCCTTAATTCCCCGTTTCCCACATTTGAGGATCTCAGATGAACCAATTCCCCTTCTCTGTGTGTAGATCACTTTCCTACACATTTATGGCACTTTGTTAAAGTCTGGTAAGAGTCTCAGTTTCCAATCTCCTCTAGCTGCACTGAGTTACTCATCACCGAGCTTCTTTTCAGGTACAAAGAGGCACGTGCTCTTAAACTGTTTTCCTCTTCATGTCGCTCTAAATTTTAGGCTCAGCCAGAGTCCATTAGAGTAGAAAAGAAGGCCCCTTCAACACACAGAAGTTATGTATAGATTGTGAATCGCAATTGAAATATTTTCCTATTCTATACATCACAAATATCAACTGTGGTTTGAGGGAAGATGGTGATTCTGTGTCACCTCTTGGGATGCTGGCAGGGTGTTGAGCTTTGCAGCTCAGGACTAGTGAGCAGTGACTAGTCTATGCAAGAGGCACCTATGGATCAATCCCAGGAGACTGCTCCGTGGAGAAACCAAGCTGATAGACACAGTGGGACTTAATTTCTAAGAGACTGTCCATCCTTTACCAAGGAGCAACCCAATATGTAATTCATCACCTTCGCATTCTGCTTTCAGGGATGGATTGGGTGCTTATGTAGTGCCAGGTCAATGGTAGACCCAGAGTCTCAAAGATGCGAAGAAATTGCCTTACAGCTAAGCTACGTCTCCAGTATAGGAGCAATTATGAGGCCCTGGCCCAGTATCACTGTATCACTGTCTTCCGTAGATCATCGATTTGCTCGAGTGGGCACCAGTTACATCTCAATATATCGTGTCACATGCTGAGATGTCCCAAGGGCATCTGCCCGCTCCAGGAACATAAAGAGCGTCAAGCCATTCCATCAAGTCATGGGAATGAGGGCTATAATTGTTACCGGTATTTGGCATATCAAATACGACATGGGTAGCTTGCCAGGCTCTGCCGTGCATGTGGGATACTCCCAGTAGTGTATAATTATCAGTGGTACAACTAGTGGAAAGTTTAGGTGACATTTACTATATTGAACAACATAAAAAGTTACTGATGTGTTGTTGGGTCCCTTTAAGAAATTTAAGAGATCCCTTAAAGGGATGACTTTTGCTTCTTAAGAGGATGGACGATATCCAAATTATGGGGATATATAAGAGTTGGAAAAAACAGTTGAGTTGTCCGTTGAGACTGGGTTCTCAGACCGGCTGGCAGGAGAGAGTTGGAGGAGCAAAGAGCCTGGCAGGATAGAGGAGCAGAGAGAAGTGTTGGCTGAGCTTGCATTAGGGCAGAGCAAGGAAGTAGTTTGAAGGAAGTATTAAAGGGAGTTCAGAGCCTCTGAACTGGTTCTGTACCTAATTCTGTCAGTCTGCCACACAGCTGTAAACTGACATTGTATTGCTATTTCCTCTTAGTACTTATAACTTATTTAATTAATATAAAAATGTGCCTTTCCAACAAATCCTTTTCACTTACGTTAGTGCTAATTCCTGCTTCTTTTAATATTAATTCAAATAGAAACTTAAATCTCTTCCTTGGGTATAGTTTACCGAAAGAATAGAAATGCAAGAACATTCATAATGCTCTTATTTCCAACTATTTTGGACACATAATATCCTTTTGGTATTCGCAGCAAAGTTAAATTAAATAACGAGCTGGAATGTCTCATATGCTTCATATATCTTAATGCTGTGTATTACTATCTTAGGAAATTTCATAATTTAAAGCTTTGATAAAGCCTAAAGTGACTAAAGACATTCCACTACAATCAAGTATTTTATAGCCGTCATTGCCGCACAATCTGATCCTTCATATATGAAAACGCACAGGGAGGGGGACTCTGTAAGTTGCTCTAGCAAGTCTTTGGGGGATCATAAATAAACCCCAACTTCCTAACAAGTTCCAAATGATCTGGTAAAGGGATGCTATTGACCCTTGACCTTGCTGATCCTGAAAAAGCATACATCTTCTAATTTTTTATTTGCAGTGGTGGTGTTGGTGCATTGCTGATTGTTACTCAGGAGGATGAATGCGCTTATTTTTTATTACGGATTATGAAATATTCTTATGTTATAAGAATGCTATATCTCTCTGGAGAAATTATAGTGGCAGAAAGTCAGGTTTGTATGCCGCAATGACAGAAATGAAGACAAGGCTGGCACAGCCCCGTTTACGCAGTATGGATCCATTTGTTTCCCTGTTGTGCTGACATCTGTCAAGTCACGCTGAAACTCTAACATGAGCAGAATTAAAGTTGCCAATTTCTGATGATGCCAATCACCCTTTTTCTCACATGACCTACATGTTATGGAATGTGAAATAAATGACAAATTCCTTGCTGGGCTCAACGTATGCTTCAACGTGGCATTGATTATCTTCAGTTGTTTGCATCGTGATCAATTACTCAATGCTTCATTCGTTAGGATACATCGAAGGCGTTCACAGCCAAGGCACTTTTTAATTATGTAACCAAGGTTATACGTGAATTTCTATTTCAGGGGAGTATAAAAACTTCCTTATTCTCAGTCTCTGAGAAGCTATTAAACCTGAGAAAAGAACTAAGCCGGTTCTCTAATTGCTCCCACACATTACGCATTTTATTGCTTTATTTGAAATGATAGCTCCTCTCAGCCTTCTCCTGATGTCAAAGTTCCCTTCTTGAATCCCCAGATGTGTGGAACGGAAGCAAGAAAGGGCCTGTGCTCTGCTCTGCCCCTGTCGCTACCTGCCCAGGGCCCTATTGTCAGCCCCCTGTTTTCCTGACAGCCTTAACTGCACCCTTCTTTTTCTATAAGCACAAAGTGTGACTCAACTGTCAAGCTCTTGAACTGAAGTCAAATACCATTTCAGTTTTTATATTCTAGAAAATGAGAGGACTGTCATAGGAGTAAAACCAAAGACCGTAAAACAAATAGATGAGTGTCTGGTGTTTTGTCATGGAGCACTGCGTACAGGGAGGGCCGGCAGGAAAGTACCATGATAGCAACCGAGATAGCCACCGAGCTGCTGCGTGCTGGACAATGCTCTACGTGCAGTGCGGACTCCGCTCACTCTGCCCCTCACAACCACCTTCTGACTGTCACGTTCCAGTTCAACTTCCTTTGCTCTTCCCGGATCCTCTCTGGAAAGGGGCAAGACGTTCGGTTGTTGCAGCTCTTGCACCTGGTCTTCACAGGATGCTTCTCAGACGCTCCTGATCTGAATGACTAATACAGGTCCCTGTCAGGTTTGTTGCACAATGCTTCAGGGTCTCATTTTTAATACCCTCTTCATTTTTCTCATGAGAACATCACAACAATGCCTTTTTTTCTTGAATAAAAATCACAGAGGTAAAATGAATGCTATTTTAGTCACTTCATAGCAAGGCTTTCTACCATCGCCATATATTATCAGTGAGTATGACTCGGTCATATATCTTTGTGTTTTCCTGGATTTTCTAGTTTATCGCCCCCTTCCTCATTTCCTCACTTGGGAAGAAAATCACATGTCAAGGGAAGGAAGTTATAGCATCCATCCATTTGGGGGAGAATCACTACACACTATTTAAATTTCTTTAGCACAGGAATTCTCAGCCTTTTGCTAACAAATGTGATCACTTCATTATATCAAGTACTGGGGCCAGAGCGACAGCACAGTGGGTAGGGCGTTTGCCTTGCACTCGGCCGGTCTGTGCCGGCCGGGTTGGATCTCCGGCATCCCATATGGTCCCCGAGCACCGCCAGGAGTCATTCCTGAGTGAAGAGCCAGGAGTAACCCCTGAGCATTGCCGGGTATGACCCAAAAAAAGCAAAAACAGAAAAAAGAACATTATATAAGTACTTGCATGTATTTGTTTAATGCATTGATTTATACTCTGATGCTTCTTTATCTTTTTGTTGCTAAAATAATTCCTGATTTTTTTTAATGGAGAGCTCTCCAGCTGGCCTCTGTGTCCCTCTGACAGACTCTGTCATTCAGTATTTGTGTGGGTCTAGTTCTTCCTTATTTCCTGATCCTACACTATGTTGCAGGCAACATTATCTATATTTCTTGTCTTATCCTTAGGTTCAGCCATTTTTCCAGGATCTCTGATTCCTTTCTTGGGGAATAAAAGTAGAAACTAAGATCTGGGAGCTGAGTGCGCTTAATCGCTGTTGAGGCATGAACAATAAAAATGTATGTGTACTCTAATCCATAAATATCTATATATTTTTCTTTATTTTTTTTTAACAATGTTGGGAATTGAACTGAGGACACCACCCACACAAAGCAAGTGCTTTACTCCTGAGCCACACCCAAAACCCTTTAAATATTTCTACATGCAGCTATCAACATGTATATTGAGTGAAACATAAATTCATTAGGATGTCTTCAACTTTGCGTTTTAACAAATAGTGTATAAACAAATTCTAGTTTACTCGTTTATCTTGGGAAGTCCTGTTCCAGGTGGTCGATCTAACTCTCCTGATTAGCTGCACACTTATTGCATGTACAATACTGACATAGGTGGATCACAATGGCCATAATAACATTGACTTTGGTAGCCTGGATGCCACCTGGAAAACTACTTTAGCAACTAATAGCCATGCTTACATGTAGTTTATTTTCTCTAGTTGTCTTATTTTTATTTTGCTATTGTTATTTCCTGATATTGTTATTTTTGAAACTAGAATCAACAGGCATCTGTGATCCATGGGTATAAATTAGGGGATTTGCAAAAGCACCTAAAGAATACACACACACATACATATATACATAAAATAAACATATAAATGTATACTAACAAAGATTTATGTGTTCATATTTGTATGTGTATATATATGACACTATATATGCATATATATAGTGCTAACAAAGGTGCTGACTGTGGGTTATGTCTTAATTAATTAAAAATTTTTCTTTCTCTACTATAGAATCTTAGGCTGATATCTCATACAGTATTAGAAATTATGGTAAATCAAAATTCTTTCTAACATAAATTAAAATTTATATTGAGTTTATGTTGAATTAAGAGTTGCCATTTTGACATCCTGCTAATAGAACTTTGAATGTTGTCCACTAATCCTGAAATATACTTATAGGCATACGCTGTCTTTGAACAATGACAAAAATGTCGCTGGTAGGAAGATTTTAGTAAACTGCATATTATTGTCAGTTGCAATATCCAGAAATATGAGCTTCAGAGAAAGTGACAATTCTTCCGGAAATTGCATCCTCGGCAGCATGATTCAGTTGAGTCCAAGCTTTGATCTCAGCGATCCCGTGAATGATGTTCAAGACAGCAATTACAAGGGAGGAAGTGGGTCAGGTTGCCACTCAGAGAAAGGATTTTTTCCACTGACTTCAAGTTTCTTGTGGATGAAAAAAAATGTAAGGGGCTGGAGCGATAGCACAGCAGGTAGGGCATTTGCCTTGCATGTGGCCAACCTGGGTTCGATCCCTGGCATCCCATATGGTCCCCTGAGCACCGCCAGGAGTAATTCCTGAGTGCAGAGCCAGGAGTAGCCCCTGAGCATGGCTGGTTGTGACCCAAAAAGTGAAAAAAAAATTTCTGTCCTTAACATGCTTATCCCAATGCAAATGTGATCCCTCTTCTTTTATATAATCACAAAATCTGCTCCCTTGTTCCCATTGTATCTATCAGTGAATTGAAATGTTTCGCATGTGGATGCTCATATTTAGGGGCATTTAGACTCTTTCTAATGACAGGACTGCTCTTACTAGCAGGGGCATTTCTCCTCCAAAGAGCCAGCTCAGTGCCCAGTTCAAAGATGGGTTCCTCCCTGGACTGTCTTTTTGTAGCTTCTCCTGGGTAGGTTGCCTCAAGCCCTGTCTAGCCCAGTCCATGGGCTAGTCCATGTCTAGCCCAGCTGTTCTTCAGCTGCCAGTCCATGGATTACTATTGGTCCACAGGTGCAGAAATATTGAAGACAACTGGTCTACCACTTGGTTCTCCATGTTGGCCTGTTGACTTGTGTGCAGGACTGGTGCTGTTCTCAAAGCCAAAAAAGTGAAGAACTCTGCTCTAAATCATGGATATCAGTTATTCTAGTTGTGAGAGTTTCTTGTTGATAACCTTCATACTAAGGTTCTGAGATAAACATCTTTCTCCCAAAGAATTGGTTTATTTACAAATTTATGTCAGTTACATTTGCATGCCTATACTTTACTAAAGAGTATAAAACTCAGGTGCTTTTTTAAAACTAAATTGTTCTCTGGTAGAAAAAATAAAAAATACCACAGGTTTTGCTCCTTTTGCAAGTATCGTAAATATTTTACACATAAAATAAAACTAGAGAAGAATAAATATAATGCCGAGCAAATACCCAAGAGTATTGTCAATACAAAGTAAATAAACCCAAGTTGCAAATAATTTCCAAATGTTAACCATTATGAATACATAATACTGTTTGCAAGATAGTAAGGTTAAAAATCCGTTTTCATTCTTATTCAACATGTATCTGGAAGAAACTCTTAATTGCCATACTTATAGTTAATACTGAATTATCTTGAAATTTTTCCCAACTTCACATACAAGTCGAAATAAAAATTTTAAGGAGTATATTTCTGTTTTTCAGTTGAGTATACAGAGTAAACAGTAATTGAGATTGTTGCTCAGTTTTTTTTTTTTTTGACTCATAGAAGGTCTTATGATTCAAGACAGAAACAGGGACATTAGCCAGTCACAGCAACAGCTCAAAGACCACGGTTGATTTTTGAGCGTTCAAAGTGCAGTGGAGTTGGTAATGCATGATATGATCAGAACGTGCTCTCCTCCTATGTTTTTACCGTTTTATAGTATTTGTCATTTGAGGAGATGGGAGATAGGAGCTACAATCCATAATTATATCAACTTGAATGACTTTCTCCTCCAATTTTTAAATTATTTTGAATTTTTTTTTTTACAATTAAAAAGTTCATGTTTGGGTTTTGGTCATACAGTGTTTCAGCACCCGTCCCTCCACCAGTGCCCATCTCCATACAAATAAAAAGATATAAAATTAAAAGTTCATGTTTGGGTTTTGGTCATACAGTGTTTCAGCACCCGTCCCTCCACCAGTGCCCATCTCCCACCAAAAAACATCCCCGGTTCCCTCCCCCTTCCCCAGCCCTGCTCCATGGCAGGTTCTTTATTTCTTTGCCTTTCTCTCTCTTTCTCTTTTCCTTCCCTTCTAGACTATGGATTACAGAACATACATTAAAAGGTTGTCATGTGAATCCTTTTGCCTCTATTTCATGCTCAGTTCTAGGTTGGCATTAGTACCCTCGACTATTATTAGCACCCTGTCCCATTTTCTGTCTTTCCTAAACTCTGACTCCCACACGTTTGTGATAATTTCCACCTTTGACAAGACCTCCCGATATATGCTTCACTTGACCTTGGATATTGGTATCATAATATGTACATATATATTTATGCCATGCAAATAAATGCAGTCATTCTGTATCTGTCTCTCTCCTTCTGGCTAATTTCGCTCAACATAATCTTCTACATGTCCATCCATTTATAGGCAAATTTTATAACTTCATTTTTTCCTAACAGCTGCATAGTATTCCATTGTGTAGATGTACCAAAGCTTCTTTATCCAGTCATCGATTTTCGGGCACTCTGGTTGCTTCCAGATTCTGGCTATTGTGAATAATGCTGCTATGAACATAAAAGTAGGGATGGTGTTTCCGCTGTGTATTTTTGGTTTCCCAGAGTAGATTCCCAGGAGTGGTATGGCTGGGTCAAATGGGAGTTCAATTTCTAGTCTTTGGAGGAATGTCCATATTGTTTTCCAGAAAGGCTGTACCAGCCGGCATTCCCACCAACAATGGATGAGTGTCCCCTTTTCCCCACATCCACGCCAGCACTTGTTGTTCTTGCTCTTTTGAATATGTGCCAGTCTCTGTGGTGTAAAGTGGTATCTCATTGTTGTTTTGAATTGCATCTCTCTGATGATTAGTGATGATGAGCATTTTTTCATATGTTTTCTGGCCATTCGAATTTCTTCCTTGCTGAAGTTTCTGTTCATTTCTTCTCCCCATTTTTTGATGGGGTTGTTTGTTTTCTTCTTGTAAAGTTCTACCAGTGCCTGATATATCCTGGATATTAACCCCTTATCAGATGGGTATTGGGTGAATATTCTTTCCCATTCTGTGGACTGCTTTTGTATCTTAGTCACTGTTTCTTTTGAGGTGCAGAAGCTTTTTAGTTTCATGTAGTCCCATATGTTTATCTTTCCTTCTAGTTGCTTTGTTAGTGATGTTTCACCTTTGAAGATGCCTTTAGCTTCAATGTCGTGGAGGGTTTTTCCTATATTTTCTTCAATGTACTTTATGGATTCAAGTCTGATATTGAGATCTTTAATCCATTTTGATCTGATTTTTGTGCATGGTGTTAGACACAGGTCCAAATTCATTTTTTACATGTTGCTGCCCAGTTTTCCCAACACCACTTGTTGAAGAGGCTTTCCTTACTCCATTTTAGACTCATTGCACCTTTATCAAAGATTAAATGATCATGTGTTTGAGGTTGGGTGTCAGGATACTCAATTCTATTCCATAGGTCCACAGGTCTGTTTTTATTCCAATACCATGCTATCATTATTTGCAGATGACATGATATTATACCTAGAGAACCCTAAACTCTCTACCAAAAAACTCCTAGAAACAATAAACGCATATAGTAGAGTGGCAGGATACAAAATCAACACCAAAAGTCAGTGGCTTTCCTATATACAAATAACGAAAGAGAAGAAAAGGATATTAAGGAAACTATTCCATTCACAAGTGTGCCACAGAAAATCAAATACCTAGGAATCAACTTACTCAAGTATGCAAAGGCCCTGTACAAAGAAAACTACAAGACACTGCTCCAAGAGATAAAAGAGGACACAAGGAAATGGAAACACGTTCCCTGTTCATGGATGGGGAGAATCAACATTTTCAAAATGGTAATACTCCCTAGAGCTCTGTACAGATTCAATGCAGTCCCTATGAGGATACCGATGACATTCTTCAAAGAAATTGACCAAACGCTCCTGAAATTTGTATGGAACAATAAACCCCCAAGGATAGCTAAAGCAATCCTCGGGAAAAAGAAGATGGGAGGCATCACCTTTCCCAACTTCAAACTGTACTACAAGGCAGTAGTAATTAAAACAGCATGGTATTGAAATAAAAACAGACCTGTTGAACTTTTTATTATACCATTATATTTTTATTTTTTTTATACCACAGTGAGATATACAATTACAAAACTGTTCATGATTAGATTTCAGTTTCAGTGATCCAGCACCCATCTCTCCACCAGTGCACATTTCCCACCACCGATGTCCCTGATTCCTCCCTCCTCCCATAGCGTGCCTTATGGCAAGCACTTTGATCTTCTCTCTCTCTCTCTCTCTCTCTCTCTCTCTCTCTCTTTCACTCTTTCTCTCTCTTTTCCTTCTCTTACACATTGTGGCTTGCATACATACATTAAGGGGTTACCATGTATATCTCTTTGCCTACTTTTGATGCTCAGTTCTAGGCTAGTATTATAATTTCCTACAATTATTAGCACATTGGCCCTCTGTTTTACCTAATCTCTGACTTCCACACACTTGAGATAGATTTCAACCACTGACAAGTCCTCCTGATCCATGTTTTGCCTGGCCTTGGATATTAGTATCATACTGTTTTTTATATCCTGCAAGTGATAGCAGTCATTCTATATCTGTCCTTTTCCCTAAAACTAATTTCACTCAGCATGATCCTCTCCATGTCCATCCATTTATAGACAAATTTTATAACTTCATTTTTCCTAACAGCTGCATAGTATTCCATTGTGTAGATGTACCACAGTTTCTTTATCCAGTTGGCTATTCTTGGGCACTCAGGTTGTTTCCAGATTCTGGCTATTGTGAACAGTACTTCTATGAATATAGTAGTGTAGATTGTGTTTCTGCTGTGTTTTTGGGTCCCCAGAGTATATTCCCAGGAGTGGTATTGCTGGGTCAAATAGGAGCTCAATTTCTAGTTTTTGGAGGAATGTTCATATTGTTTTCCAAAAAGGCTGGAATAGTCGACTTTCCTACCAACAATGCATGATATTCCCTTAACCCGTGATACACCCCAGCACTGGATGTCTTGCTCTTTTGCATATATGCCAGTTTCTGTGGTGTGAGTTGATATCTCATTATTGTTTTGATTGGCATCTCCTGATGATTAGTGATGATGAGCAATTTTTCATATGGGTTTTATCCATTTGAATTTCTTCTTTGTGGAAGTTTTTGATCATTTCTTCTCCCCATTTTTTGATGGAGTTGGCTGTTTAATTCTTGTAAACTTCTATGAGTGCCTGATATATCATGGATATTAATCCCTTAATAGATAGGCATTATCATGGATATTAACCTCTTATCAGATATTCTTTCCCAATCTGTGGGCAGTCATTGTAGCTTGGTCACCATTTCTTTTGAGATGTAAAGCTTTTAGTTTCATGTAGTTCCATATGTTTATCTTTGCATCCAGTTGCTTTGTTAGTGGTGCTTTATCTTTGATGATGCCTTTCAGTTCAATGTCATGGAGGGTTTTTCCTATGTTTTCTTCGATGTACTTCACAGATTCAGGTTTGATTTTAAGATCTTTAATCCATTTTGTTATGGTTTTTGTGCATGGTATTAGGTAGGGTCTAAGTTCATTTTTTAACACATAGCTTCCTGATTTCCCCAGCACCACTTGTTAAAGAGACTTTCCTTGCTTCAACTAATTTTTTTGCTCCTTTATCAAAGATTAAATGATCATGTATTTGAGGATGCATGTCAGGATACTCAACTCTATTCCATAGGTCCACTGATCAGTTTTTACTCCAATGCCATGCTGTTTTAATTACTACTGCTTTGTAGTACAGTTTGAAGTTGGGAAAGGTGATGTCTCCCATCCTCTTTTCCCAAGGATTTCTTTGGCTATTCATGGGAGTTTATTATTCCATATGAATTTCCAGAGTGTTTGGTCAATTTCCTTGAAAAATGTCATGGATATCCTTATATGCACTGCATTGAATACATATAGTGCCTTAGGGAGTATTGCATTTTGACAAGGTTAGTTCTCATAACCAATGAACAGGGAATGGGTTTCCATTTCCTTGTGTCCTCTGTTATTTTTTGAGGCAGTGTTTTGTAGTATTCTTTATACAAGTCCTTTATATCCTTAGTTAAGCCAATTCCAAGGTACTTGATTTTCTGAGGCACACTTGTGAATGGGATTATTTTTAATATCACTTTATTCTCTTTAGTTATTTGCATATAGGAAAGCTACAGAGTTTTGGGTTTTGATTTTGTAACCTGATACTCTACTATACATAACTATTTTTTCTAGGAGCTTTTTGGTAGAGAGTTTAGGGTCTTCTAAATATTGTATCATATCTTCTGCAGATAATGATAGTTTGGCTTCTTCTTCCTATCTGGATGCCCTTAATGTCTCTTTCTTCCCTAATTGCTATGGCAAGCACTTCCAGTACTATGTTAAGTAGAAGTGATGATAGTGGTGACAAGCAACCTTGTCTTGTCCCTGACCTTAAGAGGAAGGCTTTTAATTTTTCTCCAGTGACAATAATGCTTGCTGTGAGTTTGTGGCAGATGGCTTTCACAATATTGAGGAAAGTTCCTTCAATTCTCACTTCTGGACCAGCAGCATTGGGATAAAAGAGAATTGAAAAAGACCTATTTTACCAAAATTAAGCATGAGGTTTTTTTTCTGCTATTTTTTAAGACCATAGACACACAAGTTTACTTTACAGGTATGTATGTCTTATGGGGGAGTAATCCTGTTTCAGCAACTCTATAGATGGAAACTTTTCATTAATGCTCCACCTGCAGGTGGAGGCTCTCTGGGAATCAAGTTGTTCTCAGTGCTTTTGGAGTTAATACAAAAACTATTCTGATGTTCATGAATTTATGCATCACTTACTTCCTCCTTTTAGGATACTGTTTTTTGTTTTGTTTTGGTGTTTTGGGGTCACACCCAGCAATACTCAGGGGTTGCTCCTGGCTCTGCACTCAGGAATAACTCCTTGCAGTGCTCCGAGGACCATATGGGATACCAGAGATCGAACCAAGGTTGACTTCATGCAAGGCAAATGCCCTGCCTTCTATATTACTATACTAAGACAAGAGTTTTAAAGCTTACAAATATGAGGTCACCAAGGGTAGGACTCTCCAGCTTTTAGACACCACTAAGCTTCATGACCTTAAGTCCCAGAGATACTCTGATTCTCTATAATGCATAAATGTAACTAAAAATTCATTTTATAAAGTGTACTTGCAAAATTTATCTTATAAAGTGTCTAACACAATTTTAAAGTTGTTTCTCTGTTTTGTTAGCTTTTTTTTTGTTTGTTTTGCTTTTTTTTGGATCACACTCGACGACACTCAGGGGTTACTCCTGGCTCTTCACTCAGGAATTACTCCTGGTGGTACTCGGGAGACCACATGGGATGTCCGAGATAGAATCCAGAATCGGGTCAGCCACTTGCAAGGCAAACACCTTACCTGGACTATCGCTCCCGTCCCTGTTTACACCTTACCTGGACTATCGCTCTGGTCCGTTTTGTTAGCTTTTATCTCTCTAGATAACAAGTCATTGTGACTGCTGTTTTCCATTGTCCTACATCTTCTTTAGAGCTATCCAATGAGTAATCCCCAAATTACTGTTCCTTAATTCTGTTAACAGGGAGTGTATACTGGAATGTAACACATTCAGGACTTACTCCTAGTTCAGTGTTCAGGGAATCACATGCAGTGCTGCGGATCCGACCCAGGTAATCAATTTGCAAAGAATGTTTCATGCCACTTTACTATCATCATCTGGTCCCAAATCCTACCTAAAATGTGATTAACTACAATCAGAATTGGGATCTGACGTTCTAGTCTGATAACTCTAGACCTGAGCAGTTTAGTTTTTAAAATTTTATTTTAGAACCAAATTGATCCTTCAGTAATAATGAACACACCTTTAACTACTCCGTCATGGTGAAAATGAAATATAAGTACAGTTTCTCTCAATATATTTTCCCTCAGTTTCCAGAGTAAATAAGAAGACCGAGGTGCCTTGATAGTTCCCACTTTTGTAAGCAGATTTATATGAGTTACATATAATATAACATAGTTCTCATGTGCTTGAACTCTGGAGTCAGAATTCTACTTTCTCCTTTCAATAGTTTGCCTTCAGGGGAATTAATTTATATTTTACCTCTTCTTTTCTGGTTGTAAGGGGAGAGGATAATTTCCTCCTCAAAGATTGTTAGGAGGAGCCAATGAATTCACATTTTGAAGAAAGATTGTTGTATAACGAGTACTTTATATTTTTAATTACTTTTATCTCATATAACTCTGTCAAATGCTCATGAATTCGTAATTGTACTTTTTTTTAGTTCTTGGGATGAAAATGTACTAATAGGCAGCCACTTCAATTAACTTTCCTGAGATAATATATTATGAATATCATACCCGATGTAGCTTAGTATGATCAAAGTTCATGGATTTCACTTGTGTTTGCATGGCTTTCACGGTATCAGAGTTACTTAATCCATTTACATCTTTCCTGACATCTTTTTCTTTCATTATTGTCATAGTACTGCAAAATTTTCAGTACTGGAGAAGTGCTACTTTATAACCAGCAACTTCCATGTTGTGTAGTTTATTTATGCAGACTGATTAGACTCTCAATTAAGGAACACATTGTGCCTTAAAAAACAAGTCTTCCAGGGTCTGTTGCATAATGTGCATCACTTTGGAACAAGAGTGAGAAAATGCAGAAATTCATTACAAACTTCTGTAAATTAAAAAAAAGTGTTAAAAACAAATTTATGGCAACTATGTTTTTGTTCAATCAGCATCCCTTAACAGTCCTGGATGTCTTTTTACACAATGTAAAAGTTCTCCCACCACTATAATAAAAGCAAAAAGAAGCGCACGGGGCCCAAAGGGAAAAAGAACAAGTGCATAATTCCATCTCTCCAGAAGGAGTGCACAACGATTCAGCTGTGCGCTGCAAACGGCATTCAAACTTGACACCTCTTGAGTTTGCCATGTTGAAGTTTGCTTCATAAATTAGAATTGCTTGAAGTGATTCTGAATTTTCAAACTAATGGCAGTCTGCAAAAATAATTTGTGCTCTAACATTGCTATAAAAGCTGTGGAATATGATTTTTTCAGGACAATATATAACCTTATACAATGAAGAAGCAGCAGAAATTTACCTTATCTTAGACAACTAAATGTCTAAAATATTTTGTACTAAAGAAGGGACAAATGATAGGGTACTCTGGGAGATATGAGTTGAAGACATGTGCAAAAGGCATAAGGAGGAGGAACTGACGACTTGACTCTTAAATTTAGGGAGAGGGTGTATGGTTTTCAGTTATAAAGAACTGTGATGAGCACAAGGGTATATGCATAGCGAGCTAAAAGGAAAATGGGTCTTGAACACACACATGTCTCCAGGACAGACCAAATCTTTATGAGAAACATTTGAATAAGTCATGCAGAAATGTAATGGTAGTAACATATGGCAGTTGATCTATGGGATTCTCCTGTATTAACTCATATACATATTAAACAACTCTGTTTCTTTTATAAACCATCTTTTCTAAAATCAAAAACTATGATTTACAAAGTTATTAAGAGTTGAGTTTAGGCTTAACAGCTTTCAGCACCAATCCCAGCACCAACGTCCCATTCCCAGATTCCCTCCCCATCCAAGAGCCTCTCCACTCCTGCCTGTCAACGTGACAGGCACATTACAAAGTTCCAGTGGTTGCCACTTAGATGTCTTGTTTTCAGTTTAGTTGAGTCTGCATTTTGGATAATTGCTATATCACTCTCCCGTATCTCTAATATAACTGAATCCCTGATACTCATTCACCATAACTTCCCAACTTTTTCTTTCCCCACTTGGTTTCTTTCTTTCTCTGTTCTTCCTTCTGAACAGAAATGAAGGGTGATCTAGGCATCCACTTTCTACTACAGTAAATTCCTCATCCAGTATTCTACATAGCACAGATAAGTTATATCATTCTGTAAAGACCTGTTTTTGACATTCCCTTTTTCTGCAATGATACCATTGTTTCAGTTTTAAAATTAAAAATAATTAAGTATAACCTAAATGATATTGCGTGCTACTCTCTACAATATGTAACATCCTTCATTAAGAGAATTCTTTCTTATCTCTAGGGAAAGGGTTAATGCTATAAGCGGAAAAACATTTCTAATTATCAACAATAATTATTATTGTTACCATTTTTGGCATATCGAATACAGCATGGGTAGCTTGCCAGGCTCTGCTATGGCTCTGGGTTCACCCAAGGGGGCCTAGTCTTTTTCTATGTTAGACCATTAACCATCCAGGGTCCACGGGGCAGTGCCCTGGGTGTAGACAAGCCTGTATCCTGTCTGCCACCTGCTGATGCAGCAGGGCACCACAGCCACACCTGCAACACCTCGAGGGTCAGGGTCTTACAAAACACGATACTGTCCAAGTATGTTTTCTTTTTCCATCATGGAATGTAGCCATTAATTAACACTGTTTAATTAACTAATGAATGTCCAAGTGAACCCATATCCAAACATTCATTTCCTAATTTTAGCGTTTTCCTTTGAAACAAAAGTCATGTATTACATGGTTAATTTAATAACTCAATATTCCAAAATTTAATCAACATGAATGATTTTTAGTTTTCATCTAAAATTTTAAGTGTTGAAAATTAATGACAAGCTTTAACAGTACAGATTTGCTTTACTATATCAAGTATAATTTAAAGCTTTGATTAAATATGAGTTTGCAATTTGCAACTTTGAACAGTAACCGCTAGTTATTACTCGTGCTCATGTGCACTGGTGAGGGCACTGGTCCACTGCCATATAGCTGCAGTGGACGGACAAGAGGTGTCCAGAGATTGTGGTGGCAAGGAGACAAGTCTAGGGTGACATGAAGGATTTTTAAGGTAGTGAAAATACTTTGGGTAAAACTATAATGATGTTCATATTATAGCTCAGTTATACTATAGTTCATATATATTATGTATAATATATACATATTAACATATGTAAATATGTACCTTGTTAAGATCCTGAAGGAACGGTTTGAGGCTCTTCATATTCCTGAATCAAACAGATGCCATTGGGCTACATTGGCACGTGATAGGGTCCAATGGAAATATTACTGGCGCCGCTTGAGCAAATCGATGAATAACGGGATTCAAGTGATCAAGTGATCAAGTGAAATATGTACATATGAACTCCATCCAGCAGACCAGCCTATCACAGTCTGGCTCATCGAGATCCACCCTACTGCATTCTTTTTATTCAGGCCCAGGTATGCTGATCCAGAGATAGACCTGGGGCAGAGCTGCTACTGGCTCTCACTGTGCCCAGCTGCTCATGAGACGCCCGGGAGGGATGGCAGGTTCTAGCCCTGGCCTGCCACCCCAGCAGAGCCTCACAACAAGCCAGATGACCCCCACTCCATGAGGACCTCCATTTTCCACATCCGGACTTCCCCCTCCACCCATCAGACCAGCCTATCACAGCCCAGCTTGCGCCTGCAAGCGGCCGTGCGGTTCATCAATAAATGCTGGATTTTTAGATGACTACAAGAGTATGCTACCCGCACGGCAGAGCCTGACAAGCTACCTGTGTCGTATTTGATATGCCAGATACCAGTACAATTATAGACCTCATTCCCAAGACCTGATGGAATGGTTTGAGGCTCTTTATGTTCCTGGAGCAAGCAGGTGTCCTTGGGCTCTACTTACATGAGACAGGTCATATGGAGATGTTACTGGTGCCCACTCGAGCAAATCGGTGATCAACGGGAAGACAGTGATACAGTGATTGACATAAGTAATGCTATAGTCAGATGCAGATACACCAGGCAGAGCTGCTACCAGCTCTCCCCATTGTATTCCTTATTGTCCACTTACCACGAGAGGTCAGGGATGGAGAGCAACTTCCAGCCCTAGCCCACCATTCCATCCCTCAGAAGTACCCAGAGGAACTCCCCACACCATGGTGGCTGCGGTTTTCATCATCCGAACTCAACAGCTTATTTAGCTCCAACCAAGAGAGTAAGTCCATCTCAAGCCCGGCTCATCAGACCCACCCTACAGTGGAAAGTATTTCAAGCCCAGTAATGCTTGAACCACCTCCAAAGACAATTGAGAGTCAGGGACTCTCTCTCGTTTGCCAAAGCATCAAAACTCAGTTGGGCTGGACATGTAATGCTACTTTTAGATGACCACTGGACTAGAGCCGTTACTGACTGGGTCCCATCATTTGATCACTTGATCACTTGAATCCCGTTATTCATCGATTTGCTCCAGCGGGCACCAGTAACATTTCCATTGGACCCTATCACGTGTCAATGTAGCCCAATGGCATCTGGTTGATTAAGGAATATGAAGAGCCTCAAACCGTTCCTTCAGGGTCTTGACAAGGAAGTCTGACCATCTGGTAGGTGGGCAGCCACTTGATCTTTTGACATCCTGTGGGATCCAGTCAGTAACGGCTCTAGTCCAGCAGTTGTCTCCAAATCGCATTACATGTCCAGCCCATCTGATTTTCGATGCCTTGGCAAGCGAGACAGCATCCCTGATTCTGGAATAGTGACGGAGGTCAGAACTCCGGATTCCTTCTCTCACTTGAGTGAGGCGTGATATTCCAAGCATAGCTCTTTCGATGCCTCTCTGGGAGACCCTAATAGCATTCTTATCCTGCTTTCATAGGGCCCAGATATCTCAGGCGTATGTTAATGCAGGGAGAACGGTGGTGTCAAAGAGATGTGCCCAGAGCCGGAGGTTCTTTGTCCTTTTAGCTATTTCTTCGATGCCTCTGAAGGCATTCCATGCCACTCTCTCTTCCTCCTGCGCAGCTCAGGTTTTAGGTTGTTCATCATGTTGACTTCTCGACCTAGGTACACATAACTGCTGCATTCACAGATGTTTGTTCCATTGAGAGTGACTGGGTCCCATGGGATATCAAAAGATCACGTGGCCACCCACCTACAAGATGATTAGACTTCTTTGTCAGGACCCTTAACGAACCGTTTGAGGCTCTTTGTATTCCTGGAACAAGCAGATGCCATTGAGCTACACTGGCACATGATAGGGACAAATGGAAGCGTACTGGTGCCTGCTTGAGCAATTCGATGAATAACAGGATGTCAAGTGATCAAGTGATCAATTCTATAGTCAGGCTTCCTCCATAAAAGGCTTGGCAACCCCACCCAGAACTGCTGTAGGGGATTTCGGCGGACACCAGGTATTTAGGTGCAGGGCGGAGTCTACCTGACCACCCCATGGTAGACTGATGGGGCGTCTTGGAGTGGGGGCAGCTTTTGATCCTTGGCCTCTCCTCTGACAGGCTCCCAGAAGTCAAAAAAGCCTCGCACAACACAAACACAGTTATCCTTCAGTCTGGACTCACAGCTGGACACAACTCTATCCCCAAGACGGGCCGGCTTCATCTCAAAATCGGTATACCACGTGAGTCATAGGCTAGGTAAGACAGAGTAGGGAGCTGTTTGCTGATAATCATTGAAAATGATGCCACCTGGGAACTGTGCTTTGACTATAGTCAAAGGGATTCACATGATAACCTCTAAATGTATTTACTAAAATCCACAATGTGTAAGAAAGGGAAGCTAGTTGTGGGGGGGGTGGAGAGAAAGGAGGAGATGGAGAACCTGCCTTGAAGGCAGGATTGGGGATTGGGGAGGGAAGTGTCGACATTGGTGGTGGAAGATGGGCATGGGTGGAGGGGATGGGTGCTGGAACTCTGTGTGACTGAATAACAAACATGAACGCCTTGTAATTTTATATCTCTCGGTGGTACAATAAAATATTTTTTAAAAATAAAAAAATATACATTGAAAGAAGAGAGACAGACATGGGGCAGAGCTGCTACTGGCTCTCACTATGCCCAGCCTCTGATGAGGTGCCGGGAGGGGATGGCAGGTTCTAGCCATGGCCCGCCACCCCAGCAGAGCCTCCACACAAGCCAGACGGCGCCCCACTCCATGAGGACCTCCATTTTTCCACATCCGGACTTCCCCCTCATCAGAACTCCACCCAGCAGACCAGCCTATCACAGCCCGGCTCACACAGCCACAAGCGGCCGTGCTGTTCATCAATAAATGCTGATTTTAGATGACTACAAGAATATGCTACCCAGACGGCAGAGCCTGGCAAGCTACCGTGTCGTATTTGATATGCCAGATACCAGTAACAATTCCCTAAGACCATAGATTTTGCTCAAGACCTTAAAGTCTTGGAGACTAGGATAAGGGACAATCCTTGGCAAAAGGTCAAATAGCTCGTGTAAATGGAACTAAGCTGGAAGAGTCCTCTGTAAACTAACCAGAGTCCTCACATTCTTTGTAATAATCTTGCCTCTTGGTAAGTAACACAAAGTAACACAAAGACCCAACTTTTGCCATAAAGGGGGGGGGTGAGTTTCAATAAAAGGGGTGGGCTGGCTGGAGGGAGGAAATTTTTAATTTAGTTGTATACTAAGTTCCTTCCTGTCTGGAGAGTTTCTTTTATTTCTACTTTTCAATAAAATTTTCTATTTCCAGCTCTAAGTCTTAGCATCTTTATTTCTCAATATTTTCATTTTTGAAAATATTGAAGAATCCTGAGAATCATGAGGAGTCGAGACCCTGCCTGATGGCTCTTGAATCAATATCACTGTGTTTGTCTAAGTTTATAGGATATATTACTCCAAGTGTGAACCTTAAATAAGTCGTGGATATATATCTTAGTATAACTTTACTTTTTAAGAGAAGATCCAGGTTCATGGCAAAATTTAGAAGACACAGTTTTCCCATTTCCTCCCCCACACATAAATATAGATACTTATTACTTAGGAAGAGTAGATTTAATCCATAATGTTGAGAAAGAACTAATTAGAAAGGACTTTTATTGTGTTGTTTGCTTTTTACTATGTTTTTGGAAATTATACAAAAAGCCTGTGGATTTATGATTAAAACTCAATAAAAATTAAAAGTAATTTCAGATTATAGTATGAAACCAAATGGCATAAGAATAAAAAAGTCTTGCCTAAGATGTCATAATGCATTAAACCAAAACAACAAATTTCTTGGAGAGGTAATTAAAGACCTTTAGCTCAGGGTAACCAGAGATAGCAAATTTCTTGCTCATTTGTTTTCAAAGTCTTGGGCAGATGGGACAAATCATTTTTCATAGCTGGAAACAACAGCACGATTAGGGAATTTTAAATGCCTGCATATTGTGCAGAGCCCTCTCCCCAAGTTGCAGAAACTTAATTTAATAAAGAGGATTAAAATCCTGAATATCTTGCACCAGTTAAAAGTCATCTGGCTTGTTAATGGCCTCTCTCGGTCATTTCTATCCCCTTCCTCCTTGGCTAGAGTAACTGGGGAGAGAGAGCAAGTGAGAGCATGTGTTTCCGAAGCCTTGCTCAAGACTGTTCACTCACAGAGCATTGCTTAAAATTAGATTTGGATCCATCTGGCATTGCAGAAGGGAAATATCTTGCCTTCAGTTGGAGGGAAAACACATTGATCATATGCTTTTATCGGGCTGGGATGCAGAACACTTTCCATTTTTATTAAGTAGGAACTCAATGAACAGCATGGGAAGGTATGACTTACGGTTGAGAACCACAAGACTTGGCAAAGGAAGCCTCTCTTGAGGCTGGGGGCACGGATCCACCCTCCATCCTCTTGGATAAAAGTAAATGGCAAACAATTTAGCGTTCCAGTTGATGGCGCAAATACCCATGCACCATATCCCAAGGGCACCCCTTGCCTAAATAACCTTATGTTCCAGCATCTGTCTTTGCTTTTCTTCCAACCTCTAGGGCAAAGCAGCAACCGGGTACTTGGGTGGCATAAGTCAAATTCTAGTACTTTACTTTCTTAGAGAGACCAAATAGGTCTAAAGAGACACTGAACGGTCAAATAAACATCATCATCCCCAAAGGGCGTTCCTTAGCAGCGAGGAAATTAGTCCTGCGTGCCAGTGAGACACTTGCATGAGCCGATGGCCCAGAGAACCTCCCACCCAGTCTTCCTAAGTGATACTTATTGGGAGCCTTTATTTGGTGGATAAGTTAGAAGCAAGGTGGATGGGCAATGTGGGAAGGAAGAATGAAGAGTATATAGAATTAAGAGTCTGTGTGTTGGGGTGTTTATCTCCTGTGTTTTCAAGCTCAGAGAAGTACTAGCAATTTCAGCCCCTGCTTTCCACTGAGGGAAGTTGCTGACTCCTCTCTGGCTCTCAGAGAAAGCCTGTTGTCAGGTTTTGTGGCCAGCCCCTGGGAATCCAGCCCCTGCGAGTCCATCCTGTCCTTGTCAGAGCGAGTGAGAAGAGCCCAATGGTTTGCACCCAGCTCAGGGCTCTTAGAAGCGTGGCCTGGGGGGTGAGCTGAAATAAGAGGACCGGGACCCTGGTGAACCCAGTCCTGGACCCAGAGCAGCAATGGTGGGCACAGCCGTCATGGGGCGCAGCAGATGCCGGAGCTTGGGGGCCAGATGCTGCCAGTTCTCTCCAGCCACTTGCCAGACATCCGGCAGCTATTTTTGCTGCAGCTCTTGGCGCTTCGCTCTCCTTTTCTGCAGCTCTCTCCCCGCCTGGTTCCCACGCCCTGCAGCTCCCTTCCTCCACCCTCACTCCAGTGCTCCTCTCCGGGGATGCTGGCTTCCATCCACCTGTCCCGCTGCCCTCCTCAGCATCCTGTCTCCATTCACATTTCCCGTCAAGGTCCCAAGGAAGCTCAATGCTGCAGAGCCTCCGGGGCACTCGTCCCTCAGCTGCCATCCTTTGCTGCTGGCCCAGGCTTGGGGAATCAACGGTGCCCCTCCCTCCTGTCAATCATCTGCCAGAGGCCTAGCCAGAATCTCAGACCCCTGCTATTCCCGCTGCCTCTCTGAGCGGATTACTACAAAGTTCTGCTGCTTCTGCTGCCACGGGTTTCTGGGCTCCCCTTTCCCTCACCCAACCAACCCTGTCGCTTTGTGCTAAAGCTCATTCCGGACTGTAGGCTTTGTGATCCTTCGGCACTAATAAACAATATCCCAAGTTATTGCCATCCAGCTGAGTCTTGTCTTTTGTAAAAGGCTTATACAACTACATCATCTTTACGACGTCTTAATACTTTCGAGTGAAATTCCAGGGTCCTTGCTCTAATCTGTAGAAACCATCCGTCCCTGTCGAATTCTGATGCCTCGTCACTTTGCCGTACACTGAATCATGCCCGATGAGAAGAATGGGCACCTATCCCTGGCAGTTTCAGTGGTGAGAGTCAGCACAGCTGAGCCGGTTCCTTTGCGACAGCATGTCCCAGAGTCCTACCAGGTTGTCTCGGGCTTCGGGCCTTGGAAATTGAGCCTGTCACTTTGGCAGAAATCAGAGCATGTTGTTGGTGACTGGACGCTGTTAGTTTCTTCCCTGCTTGCTTGGTCTCGCTGGGGCCCTGCACAGGACGGCAGATTGGTTCTCCGCTGCGGAGGTTCTAAGGGCGGGTGGTGTCGAGTCACCAAACACTGTTGATTCACAGTCGAGTTTGGTGACTCACAGCCCATCACTTTGACGGATTCTGCTTCTTTGGAAGAGAGTCACTAGGTCCACACAGGAGTGAAAAAGTGCTGAACTAATCCGGGCCTCGCTGGGGAGGTCCTAGAGCTTCTGTGCTCACAGAGCTCACAGAGAACCCAGTTATTCTAACCAACCGGCCTTCATTTATCATGGCTCCTTTCAGTGACCTCAGGCTGCTGAATAAACTTGGGTCTAGACTCACAACCTAGCATTTGCCCTTAAACCAGCTCCCAGGTTCTTTGGATGAAGCCATTTAAACATACTTTAAAACAACACAAATTTACTTCTGAGCCTATCAATTCTTGTTTTTCCAGAAACATCTTTCTCTCCCTGCACAGGTTGGAGCTTATGCCCACTTCCAACAGTGAAGGCACAGGCTGCCCTGGCTGGCCTTGCCGGGTTCCAGGCTGTGCCCGCTGCGCCTTTGGCATCCTTCTTTTCCATGTGTGTTTTCTGCTCCAGACTTATTGCAGCCTTTCCATTGAGCTCCGTGATTCTGGAAACAGGGCATCCATCAAGGATGATGCTTTTTGAATTCATGCCAAGGAGCGAAGATCCGTGGATGAGAAAACGGATATTTTTAATTGACTGCACCCAACACACTATCCCCTTCATGTTTCAGCATGTCTAGTTTATGAAATATCTTCTTTAAATATCAAGTCAATGAGAGTAAGGCAGACATAAGACAAAATCAGGGAAAGTGAATTAAGAAATTATTGCTTCTCTGGGCCGGAGCGATAGCCCAGTGGGCAGGGTTGTTGCCTTGCACGCAGCCAGCCCATGCCGGCAGGGGTTCAATCTCCGGATCCCATATGGTCCCCCGAGCACCGCCAGAAGTGATTCCTGAGTGCAGAGCCAGGAGTAACCCCTGAGCATTGCCGGGTGTGACCCAAAAAAGCAAAAAAAAAAATATATTGCTTATCTTTTTTTGTGTAAATTATAGAGGAAAAATATTACATGAAATAAGATCTCTTCAAATAGTTTATGAATAATGGTGCCCTGTATGTTAAAGGCAATGCCCCAAATCTCAGTCATTCTATCCTGTGCTGCATTTTGGGGTTTTATTTACACATGGTGGTGTTTAGGGTCTCCTCCTGATCACTCCTGGCAGATTTGGGGCCGCATAGGGTGCAGGGCAGAGAAGCTGGGCGCCAGGCAAGCGCCTGGCCCGTGTGCGCCCTCTCTGGCCCCAGCCTGCAATGATTTGCCAAGTGCGTCTGGAGACACTTTTTCAGCCTTACAGGCAATATCAGTCTCTAGTTCAAGGACTTTTGTATTAATTTTAATCTGTTTCTTAGTAGACTCTTCTTGGAATGTCTTTCTGATCATCAGACAGCCAGATTTTCGGGGTAGAATATAAAATTCTATGCAGAATAATTTGAGCAACTGAAAGAGGGAGAATGGCGATATCGCGTCCCCTGGTAGAAGAAGCAGATTTCTCTTTCCAGCGCTGATGGGTAAGAGAGAGCAGGCCAGCGACGGCAACCTCTGTCTCAGCCTCTGTCTCAGCAGGCATTGGAAACCTGCTCCCTGGCAGGCAGAGCAGAGAGCAGGAGTGCGCCTGGGCAGAGCGGAGATGTGTGCCTGTGTGTGCTCAGGCGCGATGAAGCCTAACTGCACAGGTCGAGAGCGGACAGGAAGGCCGCTCGCCTCACATGCTGCCAGCCCCAGCTCTACCCCTCCCTCCACGCGGCTTCTGCACACTGCCAGGAGTGACTCCTGAGCACAGTGCAGGAGCAGCTTCTGAGCACCTCTGGGTGTGAACCCCAAATAAAACCATCCAGCAATCAAAGACACACATACAAGTGCATATTGCAGCACCCCTAGCTTCCGAAAACTGACCTCAACATGTTGACTATCGACTTCTTTTCATTCTCCCTGAGAAGAAACAGTAATGGCCAAAGCCACGGAAGACACAGCGCAGGGACTTTTCTAGAAGAGCAGTTAAAGGCAAGCAGCTGTGTGAACGAAACACTAAGGAAATGCGTTTGAAGCAGCAGCTCCGTGGTCAGAGACCATTTTGATAAGACAGATGGGGTTCTGGGCAAAGTATTTTGCTGATTGCATTTTGTTATTATAAGTTATTTAACCTTTCTGCACTTGTTTACATGTATAAATTAGAGTTAATTTCTACCTCATAGGGTACCATAAAGATTAATTGTGATAATTTAGATAACATGTCCTGACATAATAACCACTCACAATACATTACTCTGCTGATACTCTGGTATCAATGATTGAAAGATGATAAATTAGATCAGCAACAATAGCACTCTGGATTAAAGAACAACCTCCACTCAAAGCCAATGGGAGCTGCTATGTTCTCAGCAGGGTGATACATATTTTCTAGTCATTTAATATATACTGATCCCAACATTCAATAATAATTTAAAATAGGGCATGCTCACAGGTAAGTATTGACTAAAATATGGTTTTCTATATTTGGCTAGTCTGAGTTTTAAGAATATCTTTTATGGGTTATATGTCAGGGAATTACCCTGATTATAAACCAAATTACAACTTTATTATCATCCCTAATGTGACATTTTTAAAGAGTATTAATAACTCAATTATATTAAATGGGCAAAATAGTTGTCTTGTACTTGGGTAGGAAAAAATTACTTCTGTGAGGAAAATAGCCACTTTTTATGGTATTAGTCAGAAATATTTATTTTTTTTTTTTGGTGAAAGCTCATTGAAAGACTATATTTTCTATGAGACTTAGCAAAACCTTAAGGCTGTCAAGGTTTTGTTTTTAATTTTTATTTATTGATTTTAATTTGGTGATCACTTCTGGCAGTGTTCAGGGATTATTCCTGGATTTGAACTCAGGGATTACTTCTGGCTGTACTTAGACTATGGCATGCCAGGGATGGAAACTGGGATGACTATGTGCAAGCAAACACCTGACCCTCTGTGCTATCAATCTAATCCCTGCTCTCCAGGTTTCTAATACACAGCTTCATTTGGAGTTACATCTAATACAATTTTAACTAAATGAAGAAGATAATTGTGATCTGTTTAATCATTGTATCAGTGAAATGAGAAAAATGAGAAATCCAAACATGCTAACGATTAATCAAAGTTCAACTCTTGCTTCCCCATGTCAAAGGCAGAGCCACAGACACTGTCTCTGAGGTAGGTAGAATAATTCAGCTGAAGAAGCCATGGTAACTATTTCTATTTATTACTGAAATTTTGTAGATTTCAGAGTCTCTATTTTGAAGCAAGACAGTGCTAGAAATTGCCCACGCTGTCAGTAAAAGGTTTTAGGTGTCCTATTGTGTTGTGCTACGTAAAAAACAATAAACACTAACTACAGTGTAAAAACCCTATTTGAATAAACCTCATGGACTCATTACTGCATTCCTACCTTGAAATTAAACCAAAACATTATTGAAAAATATGCCAAGTAAGTAAATACAATGTTTCATTTGAAGTTCACACTTGAATGTGTGAGAGAGTAATAACAATTCTTTTGCCTCTTTTTATCTGGGGAGGCAGGGATGTGAACACTTAGCGAAGCTCAGAGGTAACTTATGGCTTGGCACACAGAAATCACTCCCCATGGTGTGGGGAAAACCACATAGGATACTGAGGAGCAAACCAGGTTGGCTACACGCAAGCAAACACCCTACCTATTGTACTCTCACTCCTGCCCAAAGAGAACAAACAATTGATTAAAAACCTAGGATTTGGGGGAGCCTAGAGATTGGACACATGTTTGCATGCACCTGATAAGGGGAATGCACCACATGGTCCCAGAGCAGGACTGGAGCTTGCATTGCTTGCATTGAATTGCTGGTCCAGTTGGTCCAATTGAGAAGAATGTTGGTGAGATCCATCCACCTGAGAATTATTTGAGAATCTTCAACCAAAAAAGAAGTCCCAGAATTTCAGCTTTTCAAACCATTACTAGTGTATAGTCAGCAATATTGACTATCTACACCACTCCAAGAATCATGTTAGGTTTCAGAGGAACCAATGGTCAGCAAAAGTGCCCCTCATGAACCAACAACGTTTGTATGCATTAATGATTGATGGACATCCACAAAACACCCCTAAACTAAGTAAGTATAAAGCAAAACATGGACAAATGGCATGAAGGGGATTGCTATAGAATGAACCTGGGCTGCAGGACTGGGAATTTCTCTGAAGAGGCAACTTGAGTTGAGACCAAGGTACAGAACAAAATCTGCAAGGGAAAAAGCATTTTCCCATGTTGCTTCCTAATTTCTTCATGTGGTATAAATTTTTGGCAGGAAAATTAAATAGGGTCTTATAACAAATACAAAATTTTACTCTTAATATTTAGAAAAGATGCTGAAATGTGTGAATAAGCATTTTGCTATATGTAAAATGTTTGCTGCTCTAATACTCTTACGAATATTTACAGTTAAGAGACACACCCAAGTAGATGACTCATCTTCACAACAGGAAATAACCCTCCAAACAGGAGGCAAAAATCAGGTCTGGGAAATTGGTAGCTTGCTCTCTTTCTCATGTTTTGTGTACAAAAGCATAATGGAGTTCCCAAATTCATATTATCCAACATCCAATTGAGCAGATTGTTTTAACTTTTTTGTTTACTTGGTGGTGATTAAATTTGGAATTTATAATATCAGATATGGGCCAGAGCGATAGTATAGCAGGTAGGACATTTGTCTCCCCACTAGATGCTACCAAGAAGTGAGTCACCCTGGATATGAAATGGGATTTTTAGAATAAGTTCTATTATGACCTAAAAGGTAAGAGCACAGGTCAGCAAAGAAGCCTGAATAGCCTCACAGCATGAATGTCTTTTGAAGTAGAGAAAGAGCACTGAAGAAATTCCCTGAGGCCCAGCAAGACAAGACAGGACCTTGAGGGGGTTGGAAGAGAGGAGCAATCTGGCTTGAGGAACATAGCTTGGACTATATGACTGATCTGATGAAAGTTGACCCCATAGAATTTATCTCAGGTGTATTATTGTTGCTTTATCAGCCTGGGAAAAGAGGAGCAGTGCTCTACATTACCATCTCTTAAGCTTGTGCCACAGGGGCGTGGTGCCCTGGGGGGTTTGCACCAATGAAGTTTTGACTTTTAGGCCTCTAAGGATAGGAGGAGGGTTTCGGCTCTGGCAGGCTGGGGGTGGAAACAAGGGTCAGAGCACGCGGTTGGCAGCACTTGGTCAGCAGCACACGGTCTGTGTGAGTCTGACAGTGTGCAGAGCTGTTGTGTGGAGTGAAGCTGGTAGAAGCAAAAAGCTTTCCAAACTGGACTTGTGACCTTTTGTTCATCTGTCATCAACCCCCTAGCATGACCAGGGCACTCAGTGGACCCCAATATTATTAGGGACCCACAGGGCCCCAACAGTGTTTGATATTCCAGCAGAGGAAAACATTCTAGCATCTGGGACATCAAAGGTCTTATACTCCTTTGCCCTGTGTCTATGACTGGGAGAAGAGCTGAGGGCTGCAGCAGAGATGGTGATCTGGTTAGGCTGTGTGCTAGAAAGAGAGATCTGGGTTAGGCTGTGTGCTAGAGATGGTGATCTGGGTTAGGCCATATGCTAGAGACAGTGATCTGTGTTAGGCTGTGTGCTAGAGACAGTGATCTGTGTTAGGCTGTGTGCTAGAGACGGTGATCTGGGTTAGGCTGTGTGCTAGAGACAGTGATCTGGGTTAGGCTGTGTGCCATAGACAGTGATCTGGGTTAGGCTGTGTGCTAGAGATGATGATCTGGGTTAGACCATATGCTAGAGATGGTGATCCTGGTTAGGCTATGTGCTAGAGACGGTGATCTGGGTTAGGCTGTGTGCCATAGATGGTGATCTGGGTTAGGCTGTGTGCTAGAGACAGTGATCTGGGTTAGACTGTGTGCCATAGATGGTGATCTGGGTTAGGCTGTGTGCTAGAGATGGTGATCTGGGTTAGACCATATGCTAGAGATGGTGATCCTGGTTAGGCTATGTGCTAGAGACGGTGATCTGGGTTAGGCTGTGTGCTAGAGACGGTGATCTGGGTTAGGCTGTGTGCTAGAGACGGTGATCTGTTTTAGGCTGTGCGCTAGAGACGGTGATCTGGATTAGGTTGTGTGCTAGAGTCAGTAATCTAGGTTAGGCCGTGTGCTAGAGAAGGTGAGCTGGGTTAGTTAGTCCGTGTGCAGAGATGGTGATCTGGGTTTGGAGGAAGAGTGTTCAGATATCCGCGGGGCCACACTCTGTTGGTGAGATTGCAGAAGCGGCAAAAGCCAGGCCACATTGAATGTTCTGGAGAGGAAATTGTCCTAAACCAGGGTCCAACACACTTTTTTCTGCCTGTCTCTTTCCAACAAATAGGACATAAAAATATTGTCGCAGGGAAGGAAAATGAGAGTGAGTCAAAAGAAACTGCATTGCTAAAAAAAATTAGGTATATTTGGAAAATGGGCTACTCTGCACATTGGCTATTTGGTAAATTGCCAAATCCTGATATACAGCCCCATTGACAGAAGGTCACTATTATATTACCTGAGCTCTGGGGACGAGAGAGCAAGACGCAGAGAGGAAGACGCTGCGCTGACATTCTAAAGGCAGGCTGCCACTCAGCCAGACAGTGCCTGGCTCCCTCTGAAAAATAAACAATTTCACAGAACACCAAGCTCAGACAGGGTTACTGGGAGGCCATGGTAAAATGAGCCACAGAGAGGCCACTTCATAATTTCATTTGAGCACACACAAAACAAGGTCATAAGTCACCCGCCAAGCAGCCGCACCTCCTCCTGCTCCCCGCTAAGTGCAGAATGAGAGAACGGGCAACACTTTCCTCCCTCAGCCTTGCGGGCCTGTCACTCTCTGATCAGTGGGAAGGACATAGGGCGACCTTCTCCAGCACCCACTCAAAGGCTTGTGGATTACCGCCACCACCAGCAACCCTAGATGGCTCTATTCATGATCCTGTACTAGGATACCCCACCTGCGGGGCTGGAGCCACAGTACAATGGGCAGGGCCAGTGCCTTGCACTCTGTGGACCCAGGGTTTAGCCCCAGCACCTCATCTGAGTGGGATCCTGACACCTGAGCATTCCAGCAGTGATCCCTGAGTGCAGAGCCAGCAGCAAATCCAGAGTATTGCTGGGCGTGGCCCCCAAACAAAACAAAGCAAAATAAACACACAAACAAAAAACCCAGATTTCCCCAATAACAAGTGAGTTGTGAGTTTCCCTCCTGGGCCCAGTAAAAGGTCTGATGATTTCTTAGATTTTTTATTTATTTATTTATTTATTTATTTATTTATTTATTTATTTATTTATTTATTTATTTATTTATTTGCTTTTTGGGTCACACCTGGCGATGCTCAGGGGTTACTCCTGGCTCTGCACTCAGGAATTACTCCTGGCGGTGATCGGGGACCATATGGGATGCCGGGGATCGAACCTTGGCCGGCACAGGCCGGCTGGCGTGCAAGGCAAACGCCCTACCCGCTGGGCTATCGCTCCGGCCCCCTTCTTAGATTTTTTAACTGGGAGTAGGTTACTAGGGGTCTTTGAACAAAAAAAGAATTGACATTGGAGATTCAAACAGACATTTTTTTTCTGACAGAGCTGAGATTCCTACATGGTGTCAACTACATAAGAGCTGCTACTACTACATTAAAGCTTTAATGGAGCCAAAATAAAAATTACGGTGCTCCCATTTCAGTTCCTCATGGCCGCATGTTTGGAGAGTATGTAAGTGGTCCTTCCCTCTCGTCCGTGTCATTTTACTCTGCAAAATTTCTACTGAAGGGATTGAGAAGTTAACATCTGCAGCCGTACTTTTCCTTTGCCTATAAAGGTGCTTAGGAGCCTACTTGTGCTTTTATATGTCGTTATAATAGTCATATTAATAGTAACAAGTAAAATAACAAGCACTGGCGCAGGAGAGACAGTACAGTAGGCACGGAGCTGGCAGAGCCACATGGCTGCCCTGGGCTCTTTCCCCAGCACCAGGTATGGCTTCCTGGTCCCGCCAGGAGCAATCACTGAGCCCAGAGCCAGGAAAATTCCTGAGCAATCACTGAGCACAGAGCCAGGAGTAATTCCTGAGCTCTTCCAGGTGTGACCCGAAAGACAAATTAATTCATTGAAAAATAAAATAAAATAGCAGATGAGATTGTGGTCTTTATAGTTTCTATTACATTATCTATTTTCATTCATCTTATCTGTTAAACGTGGACTAAGGGGGTCACATTAAGAGTACAGCCAGCTACCGGGCATTTGCCTTGCACATGACTGACCCGGGTTCAATCTGTAGCATACCATATGCCCTTCAAGTTTTCCAGGATTGATTCTTGAGTTCAGAGCCAGGAGTCAGCCCAGTGTAATGCTAGTTGTGTCCCAAAAACAAACAAGCAAAAAGTGGTGGATAAAGTTGGCATGGGAAATGGTTTAAAAGGATCGAGCACATGTTTTGCTTTTTGAGATTCTAGAGTTTGATCCCTGGCACAAATGGGGCTTGACACTGCCGAAAATGACCCTAACCAATGTATTTCAGCTCCTTTAGAGAGTCTTTCTCTATTGTATACAAATAAGTAAAAATAAGTATGGGCACTGAAATTCTGAAGTCATATTCAAATGTAGTTGTAACAGCAGCTAAGTTTTCATTTATTTAAACATTGTAATTTACAAAGTTATTTATAATACAGTTGTTTTGGGTGTTTAAGTATTCAGTATTTCAGCACTAACCAAACACCAGCGTGACCTTGCCTGCAACAAGTTTTACACTTACTTCCCCAGTTTTACACTTACCCTCCACACATGCTCCTTAGCAGACACACACACAAAAAAATTACTTCCTATTGCTTGATATAGCAATAGGAAATTGCAAACATCAAATAGAATTATCATAAAATAGATGACTAAAAGTTAATTTGTGTTATTTGTTAATTTGTGTTATTAAAGTCATTGTTTGGGAGTTACTGAGCTGCTGATGTCTGTTGGGCTGGCTGTGCTGTTCGTCCCTCACTGAGCCTGGTGGGATCCACACAATGTCCCCATCAAATTGGCTGTGGTGCTGCTGGGCTGTCAGTGCTGTGACATTTGAAGCCATGTGAGCTTTCAGGAGACGTGGAGCCAAGCAGTTTAGACGTAGGAGGAGGTCGGGTTGGAGGCTGCTGGGTCCCTCAGGAAAAGAGGGTTCTGACCTCCCCCCCTTCACAGAGATTATGGACGTTATGTAATTTTAAAAATGCAATTTCAATAGTTAAATTAAGGTTTCTTTAATTTAAAGTTCCACAGAAAAACTACTTCAATAGTTTTGATATTGCACTTTCTTCTAATTGTTGCCTAAGTAATAATGTGTTTATTTTAAGTTAAAATATTATGTCAGTACCTTGAAAATGATACATCTTTTTGAAGGGACCACACTCAGCTGTATTTAGGGTCTACTCATGGCTCTATGCTCTGGTATCACTTGTGGAAGGACCTGGGGGACCATAATCAATGCTGGAGATGAAACCACAGTTGACCTTGTGCAAGACAAGTACTTAAATCTCAGTACTGTTGTTCTGACCCATGGATTACTATTCTTTATTCAGTAAATATATTTTAATTGAATCACCATGAAATAGACTATTACTATACATATGTATATGTGGAGATATCTATCTATCTATCTATCTATCTATCTATCTATCTATCTATCTATCTATCTATCTATCTATCTATCTATCTATCTATCTATCTATCTATCTATCTATCTATCTATCTATCTATCTATCTATCTATCTATCTATCTATCTATCATCTATCTCTGTATCTATCTATCTATCTATCTATCTATCTATCTATCTATCTATCTATCTATCTATCTATCTATCTATCTATCTATCTATCATCTATCTCTGTATCTATCTATCTATCTATCTATCTATCTATCTATCTATCTATCTATCTATCTATCTATCTATCTGTCTGTCTGTCTGTCTGTCTGTCTGTCTGTCTGTCTGTCTGTCTGTCTGTCTGTCTGTCTGTCTGTCTGTCTGTCTGTCTGTCTGTCTATCTATCTACCTACCTACCTACCTACCTACCTACCTACCTACCTACCTACCTACCTACCTATCTATCTATCTGTCTGTCTGTCTGTCTGTCTGTCTGTCTGTCTGTCTGTCTGTCTGTCTGTCTGTCTGTCTGTCTATCTATCTATCTATCTATCTACCTACCTACCTACCTACCTACCTATCTATCTATCTATCTATCTATCTATCTATCTATCTATCTATCTATCTATCTATCTATCTATCTATCTATCTATCTATCTATCTATCTATCTATCTATCTATCTATCTATCTATCTATCTATCTATCTATCTATCTATCTATCTATCTATCTACCTACCTACCTACCTACCTATCTATCTATCTATCTATCTATCTATCTATCTATCTATCTATCTATCTATCTATCTATCTATCTATCTATCTATCTATCTATCTATCTATCTATCTATCATCTGTCTGTCTGTCTGTCTATCCACACACATATAGTATATAGAGGATTAGACTACATTTCATTATTGTTTATAGATAATACCTTCTCTTCATGGAAACATTTTCTGTTTGTTTTTGTTGTTCCTATGCCCCATCTGGTGGTGCTCAGATCTTACTCCCGGCTCTGTGCTCAAGGGTCACTCCTGGTGGCATTGTGGTAGGGTGCAGGAGCCATAAGTGCTGCAAAGGTTGGAACCTAGGTCAGTCACGTGCAGGCCAGCTTCCTGCATGCTGCACTAGCATCCTGGCTCCTCTAGCTTCTTTTATTCTTTAATCTTAAACAGAGTGTTTTGTTGGGAGAGGATCTACATGAGTTGCTTTACTTGTAATTTGGAAATAATGTATCTGATTTATAATGAGATAAATTAGAAAGACAAAAATATTTTTATACAGAACTTGGAAGAAGATCTAAGGCATCATTGAAGTCCTAAAACCTTATTACAAATTTAGTTTTATGCTATTGTAACCTGTGGTAATACATATACATTAATACATATATGGCATGTATTAAGATATGCTTTTTATTCATGCCTCCATTTCTTAGTTGTTTTCATTTAAATAAATACAGTTAGATACAATTTTATTTGTATTTCTCTACATTGTCATCAATTTGATTTTGTTTATAATTACTTCTGTTCTTCAAATTTTAGATTTATGCAAAATTATTTTAATTCCACTAATGCTCATTTTATTTGTCCTTTCTTTTCCTCTCCCCTCATTTCTCCCTCCTTCCTGCCCCCTGCCCCTTCCCTCTCTCTTTTTCTCTTCCCACCTTCTTTTTTCATCTCCCTGAAGCCACCCATGATTGGCTGTTCATGACATCATTGTTAACAGACACTCTCATGCTTATTTTTGATATACTAAATAGTTTGCCTGAAATGCACTGAGAGTCTTGGAGTTTATGGTCTCTCTTTTGCTTCTTTAGAATTTTGGTGAAATTCAGGATCATTTTCTAGCCATTAGGAAATAGGCCCACATTTATCAAAATTAACCATTTCCTGTATATGTAAATTGTATCTGGCTTAATTTCCTGTTTGTTAGGGAAAAGCATTAGATATTATATCCGCAATAGAGATTCAAGCTGACTTCCTGTCATTTCATTAGGTACCAAGGCCGAATATTCCAACGTGCTGTGAGATAGCGGTAGCTCCCTCTATTCCTAACACTGGTAATCTCTTATGCTGCTTCATTGAGAAGAACTCCAGTTTATAGAATGCTCCCTATCAAAAACTTCCAGTGTTTGGAGATATGGGCAACAAGAAGAATCTATGTGGAAATGAGGATTATAATATAGTTTGGGCTTCCTTAATTGTTGAAGTCATGCTGAATAAAACAGCTTAGCATTTTAGGAAAAAATCAAACTGTTGTTACGATGGAAAAGTGCTGTAAACTTCTAGACACACACAGACTCACTTCCAAGGCTTATAAAGTCTCAGGTGAAGTCTGAAGTTAAGATTTGGAAAATTCATGTACTCACAATGACCACACCCAGGAGCTTCTCTGCAGTTACAATGTTGAATAACTTTGTCATTTCAAGATGACTAAGGACCTAGCAGAGAGGCTAAGGCCAGGAACTAAACATCCTTAGGAGATATTTTGGACTGAAGATCTTGAATAGTGCTGCCGATATATGAATTTAAAAAATTAATTATAGGAAAGTATATTTTTTAAAAAGTTTGAATATTCTATTTGTTAGTAGATTTGGCACATCAAAAATTCCTTTGCTATGCTATTCCTCTTCTATCATTTCCTAGAAGAAAAACTTTCATCTGAGTTAAATATTAATTTTTTATGTAAAACTTGGAAGAAGGTCTAAGGCAAGACCTTCAATCAATTCAATAATTGAAGTCCAAAAAAATTGCTATAAATTTAATTTTGTGCTATTTGTAACCTGTGGTAACAATTCATCGGACAATTATTTTTTCCTGTGCTTAGTAATTAATGTAATTGTTTAATTATCTGTTGTGGTGAAGTATCAAAAAGTCAAAGCAATTTCCTCTAGAAAATTATTTTTTGTTTTCAGTATATTTTCTCCCATTGGTTTGGGGAAATTGCTCCACAAACCTCTGCAATTCGCCATTCTTGTCCCTCATCCTCGAAATAGGAGCATATTGGAGCGATTATTGCATTATTGCAGCTAAATGTTTATCTGGCCAATTGCTTTAATTGTTTTTAATGCAGATATATCCAGAAAATAAGGGGGAACAATTTAACACCAAAATTAAGTGATACTTTGTTTATAGCCATGAGTCCTGATGGCAAGGAAAATCTGTAACTATGATTATTTAATAGATTTATTATATTGAGCACATGTTCACATATAACTATCAGTCATTCTTGTGTACCCAAAACTGGTATAATATGACATGCCAACTAGATTTCAATTTCTTAGAAAATAAGAATTGTAACTAAGGGGAAGTATCAATAGCCTAGCCTATAGTTATGTAGTTGTGAGTTTACACATGTGTAATACAAACTTTCCTCTGTGTTACACTTACTTGAAAAGACAGATTTTGTCAGGCATAATAATGTACTTCTGGGGCTGGAGGGATAATATAAGGGTAGGGTGTTTCTTTGCATATGACATACCCAAGTTTGAGCCCTGGCATCCCATATGGTCCTCCCAGAACCTCCAGGATTAATTCCTGGCGCAGAACCAGGAGTAACTCCTGAGAATCACCAGATGAGACCCAAAGAGGAAAAAAAAGGTAGGTAAAAGGCAAACACCTTACCTACTGTATTATCTTTCCAGCCCATCACGTATAATAATATGTGTCACTAAACTCAAAAATAAACAAACTGAAAAGGTCATTGCACAAGTTTTCCTTTCAAGAATTTATTAATGAAGTGTGGTTAAATAGAGAACACCTTATGTATACCCGGTTTTGAAATGACTTTTGGAATTTGCTCTATCAGTTATACCTTGCCAAACTTGTTTAGTTTTCTAAATGCTTCATTTTAAAGGTCAACTGAAAATGCAAGTTCTCTGCATGTTGTTCTAAATATAAAGGGAGATGCTTGCCTAAATATGAAGCTATGTTTTTAAAGAAGATGTTCCAATTTGCCTGAATAACTTAAATAGTATTGAATAGAATTTGTCTAGGTCCAAAGAGAGCATGGAGCCAGTTTTTCTCATGCGGGGGATCTTATTCCTAGACAGCATCTGGAAAAGACGTTCACAGAAAGAATACAAAGTGTATAGGTCATAAATTATAGCGACATGAAGCAAGAAAAATCGAACCCAATTATGTCATTTCCAGTCAGTTTAATAGTTTAAACCCCATCAAGACCTTGAAATCTCCTCTATGCTTTTGTGTGATCATTACCTGAATGAAAGGCTCTTTGTTCTTACTAATTTTTCCACCTCAGATATCAGAGATCTGCTTTCTAGTGGCAGTTACTGGTCTTCTCTGCCTTTGACTTTCTATAAAGAAAATGGTCCATTAGTTAACCATTTATTCTCCTATAACATTTTTCTCAAAATTATGTTTTGTTCCTAATTGTTGCTTATAGATTAGTTCTTTTATTCTAATTTAATGAATATACCAAACTTTCTTAATCTACCCTAGACCCAAGTGCTATGTTAGTTGATCCCATCCTGAATCATTAAAAAATGCTCCCATAAATAATTCTCATGTTTCCTGTATGAGATATTCACCATATTCTTAGCAGCTTGGTTGACTTAATTCAGGTGATGCACTGTTGGGGAATGCCACGGGGTCCCGGCAGTGCCTGGAAGCGAAGTTCCCTTCTATCTCCGAGGCTGGCGGGGAATGGATGAAGACTCAGGAATCCGATGCAGTTTTAAAAGGCTTTACTTATCACAGGTTCAGGCATACAAGTCAGCAATAGGAGAAACCCTGTGCTTAGGATTCCCAGCTAGAACCCCAGACACGTGTAGGCCAAGATGGCGGCCACCACGTGTTAAGGCCCTGTAAAAAGAAAAAGACAAGACTCCCAAGAAGGGTGCAAGCTCACAAAGAGAGCCCAGAGAGAGAGAGAGAGAGAGAGAGAGAGAGAGAGAGAGAGAGAGAGAGAGAGAGAGAGAGAGAGAGGGAAGGAAGCAGGCTGGTTTTATACCCCTGCAATTCAGACCTCCCACTATTATGGGAAGCAGGAAGGGTCAAATGCTCTTAGGTAATTTCTCCCAGCACCTCACCTAGGCCCTATTATATGCTAATGTTTTGAGCCAAGATCTGCCTGGAAATGCCTTTATAGGGTAGAGAAGGAGGTTTCTGAGATGGCATGTCTCTGTACCAAAGACTAATACTAATGCCAGTTAAATATTTCTCCAAGCCTTCACAAGAGTCTCGTCTACTTCATTTTTGTTGCCTTTGAGTTATCAGGGAGCCATGCTTACTTGCTAGGAGGCAAATAGCATTTATCTCTGTTTTAATTACTTAGAGATCCAAAGTGGCCAGGCAAATATGCTGGTAAGACCTAGCTAGTCCCACGATGATTGTGGTAACATGAGAGAATATTAATACCAGCCAGTATAGAATACGTGGTCAGATAAACTGCCACATTTAGACTACCTCCTTATCTACAAAGTGATTTGCAGGAGGCAATCCAGAGCAGATGCAGAGGCTCTTAGAGGAGTCCTGCAACAATGCACCATTTTTTAATAAAGTATTTGTGCCATTTTCTACTGTCAGCAATGAACAGGCTGCTGTGATTTCTCATTGCTGCCAGAACTTGATTTTTCCATTCCATAACCTCAGACATTATAGAAAACAAAGTTATCAGATGTAGTTCAATGTAATGGTGTTACTTGCACTCATTAAATCTGTTTAGCATCAGAGAGAGTAGTTGGAACTCAGTGTATTCTGTTATGGTGACATACGTGACTTTGTAATGCATTTTTAAACAAATCAGGCTAAAAAGAAATATATTGTCAGAGATTAAAGATAGGAAATTGCAAATATTTTATGAACACTATGACTGAGATAGATTAAATAAGTTTGAATCGCATTTGAGGTAAAACTGCCTTATTGATACTGCTGGATGTTGCTATCACAATGCTTATTATAAACTAGTTTATCTAAATTATTTTCCTGAAATATGCTACATGGTTTCTTTAATCTCATTTTGTATTTCCTGTTTCAAAGAAATAAAGATTAGTATGGCTGGCAAATGTCTCTGAATAAATTCATTGCTTAAAATTTTATATATACTTGATGTTTTTCTGATGAAAAACTTGATGCTTTCGCTGCCTCCCTACCCCTCCTGCAACGCTCGACCTGGGGATCTCCTGGCTAGCTTGCCTGCCATGACCGATAAGGAAGCCTTTGATGATGCAGTCGAAGAAAGTGTGATCAATGAAGAGTACAAAATATGGAAGAAAAACACACCTTTTCTGTACGATTTGGTTATGACCATGCTCTGGAATGGCCCAGCCTCACCACCCAATGACTTCCAGGCGTGACTAGCTGTTTACATAACCAATACAAGGGGCAGAACTGCTATAGGCTCTTCCTGTGCTCAGCTGACCATGAGCCCCCTGGAGGGAAGGTGAGTTCTAGTCCTGGCCTTCCATCCCAATAGAGCCTCGCAAGAAGACAGAGGAACCCCCACACCATGAGGGACATCATTTTCAACATCTGGACTCCACAGCTCATCAGAGCTCCACCCAAGAGAAAAGCTGATCTCTACCTGTTCACCAATAAATGCACGAGATGAAAGCCTACCACTGAGAGTATCCCACCAGCATAGTAGAGCCTGGCAAACTACCCATGCCATGTTTGATATGTCAAAACCGAGTACCAATTATATTACCTCATTCTCATGACCTGAATGAATGGTTTGAGGCTCTTCCTGTTCCTGGAGCGAGTAGATGCCCTTGGGCTACACTACCATTCGACAGGACATATGGAGATGTTACTGGTGCCCACTTGAGCAAATGATGAACAACGGGAAGACAAGTGACAAGACAAGTGATGTTTGTCTAATAATCTTACAAATAAGTAGGAAACCAGAGAAAAAGTTTTCTTCTCAAAGTTGTCTCATCTGTAAATGAAAGTAAATTAATCTGGTCACTTGATCACTTGATCACTTGAATCCCGTTACTCATCGATTTGCTCGAGCGGGCACCAGTAACATTTCCATTGGACCCTATCACGTGCCAATGTAGCCCAATGGCATCTGGTTGATTCAGGAATATGAAGAGCCTCAAACCGTTCCTTCAGGGTCTTAACAAGGAAGTCTGACCATCTTGTAGGTGGGCGGCCACGTGATCTTTTGACATCCCGTGGGATCCAGTCGGTAACGGCTCTAGTCCAGCGGTTGTCCCAAATCGCATTACATGCCCAGCCCATCTGATTTTCGATGCCTTGGCAAACGAGACAGCGTCCCTGATTCTGGAATAGCGACGGAGGTCAGAACTCCGGATTCCTTCTCTCACTTGAGTGAGACGTGATATTCCAAGCATAGCTCTTTTCGATGCCTCTCTGGGAGACCCGAATAGCATTCTCATCCTGCTTTCGTAGGGCCCAGGTCTCTGAGGCGTATGTTAATGCAGGGAGAACGGTGGAGTCGAAGAGATGTGCCCGGAGCCAGAGGTTCTTTGTCCTTTTTAGCTATTTCTTCGATGCCTTTGAAGGCATTCCATGCCACTCTCTTCCTCCTGCGCAGCTCAGGTTTTAGGTCGTTCATCATGTTGACTTCTCGACCTAGGTACACATAACTGCTGCATTCAGAGATGTTTGTTCCATTGAGAGTGAATAGGGCCTCTGGAACTAGTTCATTTCTCATGAACATAGTTTTCTTCAGATTCAGCTGTAGACCTACCTTTCCACATTCTCGGTCAAAGTCAGCCAGCATTTGTGCCGCTTGGCTAATGTTTGGTGTTATTAGAACGATGTCGTCAGCGAAGCGGAGGTGGTGTAGTTGCCGACCATCTATCTTCACTCCCATTCCTTCCCATTCTAATTGTCTCATGATGTTCTCGAGGGTGGCACTGAAGAGTTTTGGTGAGATGGTATCACCCTGTCGAACCCCCTCTTTTGACATCAATGATCACTTCTTTGTAGAATGGTGAGATCCTGGTGGTGAATCCGTAATACAGCTCACGAAGGATCTTGATGTATTGGGTTTGAACACCCTGTTTGACTAGGGCTTCGATGACTGCTTTAGTCTCCACAGAATCAAAGGCTTTCTGTAAATCAATGAACGTGAGACAGAGCGGCATCTTGTACTCCCTAAAAACCTCAATGAGCTTGGTTACTGTGTGGATATGGTCGATTGTGCTGAATCCTTTCCAGAAACCTGCTTGCTCGCATGGTTGACCTTCATCTAGTGTTCTGCTAATCCTGTTCAGGATGACTCGTGTAAACAGCTTGTAGATGACAGACAACAGGCAGATGGGGCGATAGTTGCCGATGTCATGAATGTCTCCCTTCTTGAACAGTAGAACTGTCCTGCTGGTTTTCCATTGGGAGGGCACCTTGCATTCGGACAGGTAGCGTGTGAAGAGCCGAGCTAGTGTATTGATGAGCACCGACGGCAGATTCTTCAGATGTTCGGGTCTGACTTTGTCTGGGCCTGGTGCTGTTCCCTTCTTTACCGATGAGATGGCATGTCTTATTTCAGAAGGGAGAACGTTGGGAATAACGTATCCATCCTGTGGAATTTGGTATGTGGGCAGGTGGATGTGGCTATCAAAGAGATTTGAGTAGAAGTCATGGATAATCTTCTCCATTGCCTTTCTGGAAGATGTGATAGATCCATCAGGGCGTCGGAGGGCAGTCATCTTGGTCTTATAGTTGGCGAAGGACAGGCGGGCAGTGCGAATACTTTTTCCGGCTTCTGCTGCATCTTCCAGTATTTCTGCTCTTCTGTCTTTGAGGTCTGCTTTTTATCGCTTCTCTGCACTGTTTAGCAAGCTTGGACGTTAGCATTTGGTCTCCTGAGGCTCGCGCCTTGCCACGTTAGCGAATGAGCTCAAGAGTTTCTGAAGACAAGCGTCCTTTTGTGTCTTTCTCTCTCGGCATTCTTCGCACAATCATGGAGGTGCTGAACCAGTCGGTTGTATTCTTCATCGATGTCATCAATGATGGTATCTTCCCATGTTGCCGCAATGGTGCCAAAGAGTTCCCAGTTGGTGGTCGTTCTGGGAGTTCTCTTCTTAAACTTTGCAGCCTTTTCTCCCCGTTGCGGGAAGTAGAATTTTGCACGAAGGAGACGGTGGTCCGATCCTGTCTGGAATTTGGGGACGACAGCAACATCGGTCAGACAAAACCGTCGATTGAAGATGATGTGGTCAATTTCATTGTGGAACTGTCCGCCAGGAGATTCTCATGTCCAACGTTTTGCTTCAGCCTTCTGAAACTGTGAGTTCCCATGAATAGTCTTGGTGGACATGATGAACTCAGATAGTCTCTCACCCTGTTCGTTCCATTCTAGGCCATGGGTCCCTATGTGGAGTTCTTCAGCCGATCTTCTTGGTCCTATCTTGGCATTAAAATCACCGACTATGATCTTGTAGAAGGTGTGATCTTTTTTATAGAACTCCTCCAATTCCATGTAGAATTTCTCAATTTCATCTTCTTTGTATGTGGATGTTGGTGCATAGACAATGAAGATAGAAATTGCTGGCAGTGGGCCACATCTCCTCAAGTGTAATCGTCCTATTCAGTTTGTTAGGCATTCAAATGAATCAATGTTGACAGCCATGTTCGTGTTGACAAGGACACCAATGCCACCGACACCTCTTTCATCACATGTTCCAAGGAACAATTCTTCTCCGGTGTCAAATACAGCATGATGCGACTGACGCCTCCTCGTCTCAGTCAGACCAATGATGTCGTACTTGATCTTTCTTGCTTGCAGCATCAGATCCTCAATATATGCTTCCGTTGCCAGTGTACGTGCATTGAAAGTACAGACAGTCATTTTAGTCCTTCTTCATTTTGGCAGCCTAGGACAGCCGTGAAATTTTATCAGGCACTGCTTGTTTGCCTTTCTTACTGCTGCCGTATTAAGGGCTCTTTCGGGTCAGGAAAATAAACATTTTTGTTACTGGGTTTGGCATATCGAACACGCATCCGACAGCTTTCCAGGCTCTGCCATGCAGGCACTATATTCTCATTGCTTTGTGGGGCTCTCTCAGAGGGGTGGGTAGAATATTTGTGGTAGTTTGGAGGTAAATTGCGTGGCTGCCTCCGCTGCGCAACAGGAAAGCTGGTTTCTGCTCTGCCGGGTGTACCTGTGTCTGAGGCTCAAGCATTCCTGGGTTTGAAATACTCTCCTCTGAAGGGCGGGTCTCTGCAGGGCGGGTCCTTGTAGGCTGGGTTTCTGACAAGCTGGGCTGGAGACTGGATTAATCTGTGGGCTGGAGACTGGATTAATATGCTGGGGGAGATCTTACCAGCTGCAGAGTGTGGATTGTGACACAGATCGCTGCCAGCAAGGTGTGGGGGTTTCTCTGGCCTCCTCTGAGGCTCCATCGGGATGGTGGACTCAGGTCGGAAGTTGCTCTCGTGGTCCATGGAGTGCAGGGGGGTTCAACGGGAAAGCTGGTTTCTGCTCTGTCGGGTGTACCTGTGTCTCAAGTTTACAAATGAATCTGGTAGAACATATAAAACATTTAAACCGCGTATATGAATAAGGTCTCAAGCTAATCAAATGGCTAATATCTTATGCTCCTACTCACATCTTAAATCTGTGAAGGAGCTTAGTATCCATGGCAGCTATCATGCATAGCTGTCTGTCTCCCCAGACTACCTTTTTCTGTTGTTGCTTACTTTGTTTTAGATTAAGAAAAGCTCCCAAGGCTTATTGTTAATATTTTGTGCTAGCAAACTATTGAACCATTGAAAGAATTCTTGCTACAACTGTGCTTGAGATTAACTTTTTAAAAATTAATTTGCTAAATACAAGAGTGAAAGCCAAATGGTTACAATAAATATTCTACAATCAAATACATGAAATTTAGAGCTTCATTAAAAAGGTGAAATTTGTACTTACCAGCTGTGAATCTAATTGAAAATAAAAAGTAGAGATTTCCTTAGCAGTTTCTGAGCAATTGAATGTGAAAAAACACAAATTGGACAAGAAAAACCAATTGTACTGACACACACCTATACTCTCTCTCTATGGATGGAAATCTTAGAATCAAAATCACTACAGATACATTATTATTTTCAAAGTTAAAGTTACCACATGGAAAGTAAATTTTCTGTAAAAGCACAGGGCTAATAAGTTGCTCAAGCATTTGTATTTCTGGAAAGTTTGGAAATGAACGTTTCTGAAGGTGACAGGACTGATAGCCCTATTTGTAAACTTGAAAAGTTCTTTAGGATCAGTTGACCAACGAAGTTGCAAATTAGTCCAGGAAGGGACATCGTTGCTATTTTTATTTATTTATTTGAGGGTCACACCTGGCGATGCTCAGGGGTTTCTCCTGGCTCTGCACTCAGGAATCACTCCTGGCGGTGCTTGGGGGACCATATGGGATGCTGGGGATCAAACCCGGGCCAGCATGGGTCGGCTGCATGCAAGGCAAACACCCTACCTGCTGGACTATCGCTCAGGCCCCTCATTGCTATTTTTAATCTAGACATTTGAACTCATTGTTCTCACTTCTACTATTTCAGAAACATAGAAGCGCTTTTTAAATTAAGAGTATCTTTTCTCCTCCTACCCCAGACTTTGCTCCAGCTCGTCGGAGGTGATGCTGATGAATCTTTGTGTGTCCACTGAGCTCAAAGGGAAAGTTGAAACTTAAGTTCTGTCAGTCGGGATCACCCTTTGCCCCGCACTGACTCAGAACATGAACCACCCCTGTGTCCCTTCACAAGGAGTGAATACCCATTTATCCTTCTTATCTCTCTCTTTATTTTTTTTTTTTGCTTTTTTGGGTCACACCCGGCAATGCTCAGGGGTTACTCCTGGCTCTGCACTCAGGAATTACTCCCTGGCGATGCTCGGGGGACCATATGGGATGCCGGGGATCGAACCCGGGCCGGGCAGCATAGGCCGGCCGCGTGCAAGGCAAACGCCCTACCCGCTGGGCTATCGATCCGGCCCCTATCCTTCTTATCTCTTAATTTCCTCTAAAAAAGCTTCCCTAGATAGCTTGTGCTCTAGCTACTAAATTGTTTATATCAATCTAAAGCAACACTCTCTGAAAGCTTTTTATATTGTATTTTTAACATTTGAATTACCACCAAATTGTGGCACTATTAAGTTTCTCCGAATAAGACTTAAAAAGAATTTCCTTTGTAGATTTCACTATACTAACTGCTCATGTGATTTTGACAGTCTATTGTTATGACTCACCTTGTTTGATTGTTACTTGTTATTGTTTTGAGGCCTGCCCAAGGGCTACTCAAGGACTATGCACAGCTTCGTGCCTCAGTGTCACTCTTGGAAGCGTTCAGAGGACCGTAAGTGACAGGGATCAAATTGGGGCCTCAAGCCTGTGAAGCAAGTACTCAGGCTAGTCCACGGAATTATCTCCAAGTCCCTCTGTTTTGTCAATGTATTACACATCTGAAAGACTTAACGCACTTCATCTAGCAACTGACACACAAATATTTTTAATTTTTCTTGAGTCACAAAAAAAGTCTGGTAATGCTGGTTTTAAGATAAGCATTTTATAAATAGTATTTACCTTTGCAACATCACTTGATCACTTGAATCCCGTTATTCATCGATTTGCTCCAGCGGGCGCCAGTAACATTTCCATTGGACCCTATCACGTGCCAATATAGCCCAATGGCATCTGGTTGATTCAGGAATATGAAGAGCCTCAAACCGTTCCTTCAGGGTCTTAACAAGGAAGTCTGACCATCTTGTAGGCGGGCGGCCACGTGATCTTTTGACATCCCGTGGGATCCAGTTGGTAACGGTTCTAGTCCAGCGGTTGTCTCCAAATCGCATTACATGTCCAGCCCATCTGATTTTCGATGCGTTGGCAAATGAGACAGCATCCCTGATTCTGGAATAGCGACGGAGGTCAGAACAACGGATTCCTTCTCTCACTTGAGTGAGATGTGATATTCCAAGCATAGCTCTTTCGATGCCTCTCTGGGAGACCCAAGTAGCATTCTCATCCTGCTTTCGTAGGGCCGAGGTCTCTGAGGCGTATGTTAATGCAGGGAGAACGGTGGAGTCGAAGAGATGTGCCTGGAGCCAGAGGTTCTTTGTCCTTTTAGCTATTTCTTCGATGCCTTTGAAGGCATTCCATGCCGCTCTCTTCCTCCTGCGCAGCTCAGGTTTTAGGTCGTTCATCATGTTGACTTCTCGACCTAGGTACACATAACTGCTGCATTCAGAGATGTTTGTTCCATTGAGAGTGAATGGGGCCTCTGGAACTAGTTCATTTCTCATGAACATAGTTTTCTTCAGATTCAGCTTTAGACCTACCTTTCCACATTCTCGGTCAAAGTCAGCCAGCATTTGTGCCATTTGGCTAATATTTGGTGTTATTAGAACGATGTCATCAGCGAAGCAGAGGTAGTGTAGTTGCCGACCATCTATCTTCACTCCCATTCCTTCCCATTCTAATTGTCTCATGATGTTCTCGAGGGTGGCACTGAAGAGTTTTGGTGAGATGGTATCACCCTGTCGAACCCCTCTTTTGACATCAATGATCACTTCTTTGTAGAATGGTGAGATCCTGGTGGTGAATCCGTAATACAGCTCACGAAGGATCTTGATGTATTGGGTTTGAACACCCTGTTTGACTAGGGCTTCGATGACTGCTTCAGTCTCCACAGAATCAAAGGCTTTCTGTAAATCAATGAACGTGAAACAGAGCGGCATCTTGTACTCCCTACAAACCTCAATGAGCTTGGTTACTGTGTGGATATGGTCGATTGTGCTGAATCCTTTCCAGAAACCTGCTTGCCCGCATGGTTGTCCGTCATCTAGTGTTCTGCTAATCCTGTTCAGGATGACTCATGTAAACAGCTTGTAGATGACAGACAACAGGCAGATGGGGCGATAGTTGCCGATGTCGTGAATGTCTCCCTTCTTGAACAGTAAAACTATCCTGCTGGTTTTCCATTGGGAGGGCACCTTGCATTCGGACAGGTAGCGTGTGAAGAGCCGAGCTAGTGTATTGATGAGTACCGACGGCAGATTCTTCAGATGTTCGGGTCTGACTTTGTCTGGGCCTGGTGCTGTTCCCTTCTTTACCGATGAGATGGCATGTCGGATTTCAGAAGGGAGAACGTTGGGAATGACATATCCATCCTGTGGAATTTGGTATGTGGGCAGGTGGATGTGGCTATCAAAGAGATTTGAGTAGAAGTCCTGGATAATCTTCTCCATTGCCTTTCTGGAAGATGTGATAGATCCATCAGGGCGTCGGAGGGCAGTCATCTTGGTCTTATAGTTGGCGAAGGACAGGCGGGCAGTCGCGAATACTTTTTTCCGGCTTCTGCTGCATCTTCCAGTATTTCTGCTCTTCTGTCTTTGAGGTCTGCTTTTTATCGGCTTCTCTGCACTGTTTAGCAAGCTTGGACGTTAGCATTTGGTCTCCTGAGGCTCGCGCCTTTGCCACGTTAGCGAATGAGCTCAAGAGTTTCTGAAGACAAGCGTCCCTTTTGTGTCTTTCTCTCGGCATTCTTCGCACAATCATGGAGGTGCTGAACCAGTCGGTTGTATTCTTCATCGATGTCATCAATGATGGTATCTTCCCATGTTGCCGCAATGGTGCCAAAGAGTTCCCAGTTGGTGGTCGTTCTGGGAGTTCTCTTCTTAAACTTTGCAGCCTTTTCTCCCCGTTGCGGGAAGTAGAATTTTGCACGAAGGAGACGGGTGGTCCGATCCTGTCTGGAATTTGGGGACGACAGCAACATCGGTCAGACAAAACCGTCGATTGAAGATGATGTGGTCAATTTCATTGTGGAACTGTCCGCCAGGAGATTCTCATGTCCAACGTTTTGCTTCAGCCTTCTGAAACTGTGAGTTCCCATGAATAGTCTTGGTGGACATGATGAACTCAGATAGTCTCTCACCCTGTTCGTTCCATTCTAGGCCATGGGTCCCGATGTGGAGTTCTTCAGCCGATCTTCTCGGTCCTATCTTGGCATTAAAATCACCGACTATGTTCTTGTAGAAGGTGTGATCTTTTTTATAGAACTCCTCCAATTCCATGTAGAATTTCTCAATTTCATCTTCTTTGTATGTGGATGTTGGTGCATAGACAATGAAGATAGAAATTGCTGGCAGTGGCCACATCTCCTCAAGTGTAATCGTCCTATTCAGTTTGTTAGGCATTCAAATGAATCAATGTTGACAGCCATGTTACGTGTTGACAAGGACACCAATGCCACCGACACCTCTTTCATCACATGTTCCAAGGAACAATTCTTCTCCAATGTCAAATACACCATGATGCGACTGATGTCTCCGCGTCTCAGTCAGACCAATGATGTCGTGACTTGATCTTTCTTGCTTGCAGCATCAGATCCTCAATATATGCTTCCGATGCCAGTATACGTGCATTGAAGTCATTTTAGTCCTTCTTCGTTTTGGCAGCCTAGGACAGCCGTGAAATTTTATCAGGCACTGCTTGTTTGTCTTTCTTACTGCTGCCGTATTAAGGGCTCTTTCGGGGTCAGGAAAATAAACATTTTTGTTACTGGATTTGGCATATCGAACACGCATCGGACAGCTTCCCAGGCTCTGCCATGCGGGCACTATATTCTCATTACTTTGTGGGGCTCTCTCAGAGGGGTGGGTAGAATATTTGTGGTAATTTGGAGGTAAATTGCGTGCGGCCGCTGCCAGGCAACGGGGAAAGCTGGTTTCTGCTCTGCCGGGTGTACCTGTGTCTTAGGCTCAAGCATTCCTGGGCTTGAAATACTCTCCTCTGAAGGGTGGGTCTCTGCAGGGCGGGTCCTTTTTAGGCTGGGTTTCTGACAAGCTGGGCGGGAGACTGGATTAATCTGTGGGCTGGAGACTGGATTAATATGCTGGGGGAGATCTTACCAGCTGCAGAGTGTGGATTGTGACACAGATCGCTGCCAGCAAGGTGTGGGGGTTTCTCTTGGGCTCCTCCGAGGCTCCATCGGGATGGTGGACTCGGGTCGGAAGTTGCTCTCGTGGTCCATGGAATGCAGGGGTTCAACGGGAAAGCTGGTTTCTGCTCTGCCGGGTGTACCTGTGTCCTTTG